>CM060900.1:293842235-293954735 GCA_030762935.1 Hymenopus coronatus
ATGCTGGACGAAGAGATTATAGAACTAGGAAAAATGATTTGTAGTATAACAAAAATAGCTACATAGAAGAGGAAGAAAATATCGCAAAGGATAGTATGGTAAGGTATACTTTCCTAATTGTAACAGATAACAATATAGAACCCTGGATAGAGAAAAGTAAATTAAAAATAAATCTTTTAAGAACACTAGATATAGCAAAACAAAGGGAAAGAGGAAACTTATTTTGTGAAGTGACAAACCAAGCAGATGAATCTGGAATCAGGAAAGTAATGGAATATGTTTGCAGAAAGAATAAAATAACTATCCGGATGAGAATAAAACAAGTGTGGAGAAACAGTAGTAAAGGAAAACTGGAAGGATATGGAATGGAGACTGTCAGGAGGAGAAAAAGAAGAAACGAAGACACTATAATTGCTGAAACTCGGGTAGGAATATCATATGCGGATATTATTAAGAATATGTAAAAAGACTTAAGCACAGAAGGGATATCAATAGAACGTATAAATACAATAAGTAATGTGAACATACAGCTGAAGATTAAAGGAAAAGAGAAAAATAGCAGGAGGGAATTTCGAGAGATGTTGAAAAGTAAACTGAATAATAAGGCTAATGTGAATTTGAAGGCACAAACGCAAACAGTAATGTTGTTAAATATAGATAAAAGTGTAGAAGAGGATGAGACTAAGGAAGTAATAAAAAAAATCAACAGAGACATGGATACTCTGCAAGTAAGAATGGCTAATAAAGCGAATAGAAACGGAGTAAAGTATGCATTTGTAAGAGTAGACTTGGGATCAGCAAACTTTCACTGACCAAAAAGAGAATAGGGAAAGGATGGGAAAGATGGAGAGTGAAGGAAGTTATCACCCTACCTAGATCACATGCTATAATTGTCTTAAAATAGGACATATAACCAGAAAAAGCAGAGCAGCACAAATTACAGATAACTGTTATAACTGTGGGAAAACTGGCCAACAGAAGAAAGAATGCACAAATACACAGATGTGCTATTTGTGCCAAATAGAAGGTCACAAATAAGAGTCTATGAAGTACCCCATATATAGGCAGCTAATCCAGGCGAAGGAGAATAGGAGGAGAACTAACAGCTAGGATAAAGCTGGTTCAAATTAACACTGATAGATGTAAAAGGGCAATGGACCTTCTAAGGCATAAATGGGACTCAGAACTCATAGATATTGCTCTGGTTGTTGAACCTAACAAGAATATCAAAAAGAAATGCACAAAACGGGTTGTTGATAGAAGAAGGGACGCCGCTATTTATATATCGAAAAATTATTTTAAATTCCCAAGAATTGGAGATGGTGATGGATTTGTGTGGATAGAAGATGAAAATATTACAATATATTCCTGCTACATATCCCCTGCACGAAATCTAGAAGATTTTCAGGAGTATCTGTTTGCAATACACTATGCTCTGCAGCAGCACACAAATAAAAGAATCATGGTAGGGAGCGATTTTAACGCACTTTAAGGCACTTTGCTGGGGGTCACCAAGAGAAGACAAAAAAGGGAGCTTACTGGCAGAATGGGCCAGCGAAAATTATCTTATAATATTAAGTGATGGCGAAGGACCTACATTCAAGAGGAATGGAGGATCATCGTACATACATATAACCATGTGCACACAAAATATTGGAAAGTTAATTAAAAATTGGTATGTTAGCGATGAAGAAAACCTAAGTTATCACAAAAGTATATATATATATATATATATATATATAGAGAGAGAGAGAGAGAGAGAGAGAGAGAGAGCTGGAAGCAGTTTCAATAGATAGAGAAAACACGAATCGAAAAAATAGATGCATGTATAAAGAAGAGAAGAAAGAAGAAATAATAGAAAAAGTTGTAGAATACATGAGAAATATAGATTATCAGAACCGCGAGGCGCAGCGTTTAGATCTTGACATAAAAAAGGCATATAGCTAAACCTTAAGAAGGAAGCAGACATACAGGTACCATAACAGTGCATATTGGTGGAATCAAGATATTGCAAATTTAAGAGTAGCCTGTACCAAAGCAAAATGGAAAACCTAGGTTAAAAAACAAAAATGTTACAAATGGCCAAAAAGAGGAAGCAAGAAATAATTATAGGCAATGTCGAAATGAACTAAAAAGAGAAATAAAAAAAGCCAAAGGTGAAAAGTGGAAACTCTTTTGTGCAGAAGAAGATAATGATATATGGGGTAAAGGTTACAAAATAGTGACTGGTAAATTGGAGCGGAGGTCGCCAATAACCGCTACTGATGAAGGGCAACTAAAGTTAGCAGTAGAACTGTTTCCCAGGCATGCAAGAGTAAGATGGGAAAAAAGAAAATCCCCGGGGACAGAAAAGATCCCAGTATGTACAAAGGAGGAAATCATAGTTGCTGGACAAAGAATTAAATCTAAGAAAGCAGCTGGACCCGACGGAATACCGCCAGAGGTGATAAAGGCTATAGCGACGCAAACACCAGACATACTGATACATACAATAAAAAGCTAATTAAGTGCGGAGTGTTCCCAAAAGCATCAAAAACAAGATAGAAAAACCTAGCAAAAATGAGGGGAAAAAGGTCTGATAGACCAATATGTCTATTAAATGTTATAGGAAAGTTCTTTGAGCGAATTATAAATAAAAGGTTATTAGAAGCAATAGAGAAAGGCGAAGGACTATTGCCTAAACAATATGGTTTCAGGCAAGGAAAGTCTGCGATAGGTGCAATCCATAGAGTGCAACATATAGCAGACGAAGCGAAAATAAACGCAGATAAATACGTGGTTCTTGTAACACTAGATGTTAAAAATGCTTTTAACTCTGCACCATGGAAGGGCGTTGTACAAGAGCTAGAGAGGCGAGAGATACCTCCATACCTGACAAATTTAATTTGTAGTTACCTATAGAATAGAGAAATCCAGGTAGGAGAAAAATGTAAAATGAATATGACGTGTGGTGTACCACAAGGGTCGGTGCTGGGGCCAACGTTATGGAACGTATATTATGATGGAGTGTTAAATCAAAAAATGGGGGAAGGAATAACCATTGTGGGTTATGCGGATGACCTTGCGTTGGTAATATGCGGTGAAGATAGAGACACGTTGGAAGACCGAATAGGATGGGCTATAAAGCGAGTGCAGTCCTGGATGACAGGGAAAGAACTAAAACTAGCTCTACAAAAAACTTAGACTGTAATCTTAGTAGGGAGAAGAACCATCAGAGAAGTTATAATCACGGCCTACAAGCCCGGATAATAATTTTTCTTATAGTTATAATCAATGTTGACGATATCCTTATAGCATCTAAGAGAAATATAAGCTACCTTGGTGTGCAGATGGGCCACAATTTAGGTATGTAAGTGAATATTCAAAGCGTAACAGGGAGAGCAGAAAAGATCGTGTAGCTTTAAGCCGACTAATGCCTAATGTAGGAGGGCCTACAGCTGATAAAAGACGTATATTAGGCAGTGTAGTCAACTCCATTATTCTATATGGAGCATAATTTTTGGGAGATTGGGTGGATAAAACCATATATATAAAGCTCATAGAAAAACCACAAAGAAAGATTTTAATCAGAATAGTTAGTGGATATAGAACAATCTGAACCAAGGCAATACAGGTTATAGCAGGAATGATGCCGATACATTTATAAGTTAGACAGAAAATACATGTGTGAATTAGAACAACGGAGTAATAAGACGAAAGTAAAAGAGAACATATTAAAGAAATGGCAGCTCGAGTGGAAAAGAGAACAAAAAACGTGGCAGTGAACTAAAAGATTGATACGTGATATTAAAAAATAAATAAATAGAAAACATGGAGAGACTGAGTACTACTTAATTCAATTTTTATCCGGACACGTATATTTTAGGAGCTATTTGTTTCCGTTTAGTCTAGCTTCAAGTGACACTTGTCTCCACTGTGGGGGAAAAGTTAGTCCTGAACACAATACATTTAAATGTACACATTGGAAATAAAAGAGGAAGGCTCTGGATAACAAAGTAGGAAGACTAACAGCGGATAACATAGTTGAACTTATGTTGGATAAAGAAGGCACCTGGAAAGCTATTGCTTCATTTATTAAGGCAATTCTGAACGAAAAATATGAGATTGACAAAACATTGATGTAACATTAAAACACAGAAAAACCAAACTGAAGATAGCTCCAACCCAAATAATTAAACAGGAAAACTGAACACCATAGAATCATCGTCTCTCGAAGTAATGCCTCCAGCAGTTCCGAAAGACGTAATCTTATATGACCGGCAGTAGGGGTTTTTAATTGGCTGAAAATCCAACTCCCACACAGACTGGTGTTTTTGTAAGATTTTCCCCTACTACAAAAAAACTACTGCTACTACTACTACTACTACTACTACTACTACTACTACTACTATTACCACCACCACCACTACTACTACTACTACTACTACTACTACTACTACTACTACTACTACTACTACTACTACTACTGCTGCTGCTGCTACTACTACTAATACCACCAACACTACTACTGCTGCTGCTGCTGCTACCACTACTATTACCTCAACCACCACCACCACTACTACTACTACTACTACTACTACTACTACTACTACTACTACTACTACTACTGGTTTTGCTGCTACCACTACTATTACCACCACCACTACTACTGCTGCTGCTGCTACTGCTACTACTACCACCACCACCAACACTACTACTACTACTACTACTGCTGCTGCTACTACTACTACTATTACCACCACCACCACCACCACCACTACTACTGCTGCTGCTGCTACTACTACTACCACCACCACCACCACCACCACCACTACTACTGCTGCTGCTGCTACTGCTACTATTACCACCACTACCACCAGCACTACTACTATTACTGCTGCTGCTGCTACTACTACTATTACCATTACCACCACCACCACTGCTATTACTACTACTACTACTACTGCTGCTGCTGCTGCTGCTGCTGCTGCTACTGCTATTACCACCACCACCAAACTGCTACTACTACTACTACTACTACTACTACTACTACTACTACTACTACTACTACTACTACTACTACTACTACTACTACTGCTGCTGCTGCTACTACTACTATTACCACCACCACCACCACCACTACTACTACTACTACTACTACTACTACTACTACTACTACTGATGCTGCAGCTACTACTATTACCACCACCACCACCACTACTACTACTACTACTACTACTACTACTACTACTACTACTACTACTACTACTGCTGCTGCTGCTACTACTACTATTACCACCACCACCACCACCACTACTAATACTACTACTACTACTACTACTACTACTGATGCTGCAGCTACTACTATTACCACCACCACCACCACTACTACTACTACTACTACTACTACTACTACTACTACTACTACTACTGATGCTGCAGCTACTACTTTTACCACCACCACCACTACTACTACTACTACTGCTGCTGCTGCTACTACTACTATTACCCCCACCACTACTAATACTACTACTACTACTACTACTACTACTGCTGCTGCTGCTGCTACTACTACTATTACCACCACCACCACCACCACCACCACTTCTACTACTACTACTACTACTACTACTACTACTACTACTACTACTACTACTACTACTACTACTACTACTACTACTACTACTACAACCGCTGCTGCTAATACTACTATTACCACAACCACCACCAGCACCACCACTACTACTACTTTCAACTACTATTACTACTACTGCTGCTGCTGCTACTACTACTACCACCACCACCACCACCACTACTACTACTACTACTACTACTACTACTACTACTACTACTACTACTGCTACTGCTGCTACTACTACTATTACCACCACCACCACCTTTACTACTACTACTACTGCTGCTGCTGCTACTACTACTATTTCCACCACCACCACCACCACTACTACTACTACTACTTCTACTATTACTGCTACTGCTGCTGCTGCAACTACTACTACCACCACCACCACTACTACTAATATTACTACTACTGCTGCTACTACTACTACCACCACCACTACTACTACTACTACTACTACTACTACTACTACTGCTGCTGCTGCTACTACTACTATTACCACCACCACCACCACCACCACTACTACTACTACAACTACTACTACTACTACTACTACTGCTGCTGCTGCTGCTGCTGCTACTACTACTATTACCACCACCACCACCACCACCACCACCACCACCACTACTACTACTACTACTACTACTACTACTACTACTACTACTACTACTACTAGTACTACTACTGCTGCTGCTGCTACTACTACTACCACCACTACTACTTCTACTACTACTACTACTACTACTACTACTACTGCTGCTGCTACTACTACTACTACTACCACCACCACCACTACTACTACTACTACTACTACTACTACTACTACTACTACTGTTACTACTACTGCTGCTGTTACACGCTGCTGCTGTTACACGCTGTGGGTCCTGATGGAATCCCTTCCGAAGTAATTAAGGCTATATCCTGAAATCCTTGAAAAAGTCGTGAATGTACTGTTAGTTGATGGAAGGTTCCCTAGACAATGGAAAGAGCGATCCTATAGAGAGAAAAAAAAGGTAATGGAAGTGCATCGTACAGAGCACTCTGCTTATCGAATATAATAGGAAACATTTTCGAACAAATTATTAACAAAAGATTACAAGAAGAGATTAATAAAAGAGAATGAATTGCGGAGACACAATTTAGATTCAGGAAGGACCTATCAACACAGGATGCAATGGAAACAGTGACAAAAATCGTAGAAACGGAAGCAAAACCAAAAAACGAATTTGCAGTTATGATCGCACTTGATATAAAAATGCCTTTAATTCAACACCCTGGAGAGGCATGGTGAATGAACTGAAAAGAAGAGATATGAACCCATTTCAGTAGTTAATAATGAGCGGTTCTAGACCAGGGGCTAATGCGCATACATGGGAGGGATAGACAATTTAAGGAGGGGGGAGTCTTATAGCGAGAGACCAGGACTAGGGCTAATGCGCATGCATGGTGGAGATAAGGAATTCAAGGGGTTCATGCTAGGAGGAGGGGAACCTAACCTAGGCTCAGAGTATTGGATGTATTCTTCAGTCATTTAGAGTCCCTTTCATGGTCTTTTGCTGTGTTTATTTTTATGGTTTTTCCTAGGTTTTGTCATGTGTAAAGCTTTTTTCGATTGGGGGATGTAGTCAGAAGAATTTTTTTTCAGTGTTTTTCTCTCTTTTTGACTGTGTAGAGAACATTTATGAGTCCTTTCTATGTCTTTTGAGTACCAGTACAGCTGTTTCGAATTCTTTTAATGACCTTTCATGGTATTTGGAGAGAGTTTAGGTCTCTAGGTCAGCTAGTTTCAGGGTACTTTTCAGACATTTTTAGTTTTTTTTTTAACTAAGTTATTTTCAAGTTATTTTTTGAGTATTTAACAGTCTAAAGCTAATATTTTAGGTTTTTCAAACGTCTTTGTTCGTATTTTACATTATTTCCAGTGTTTTGTGTTGATTGTTGTCGTTTTTATAAGCGTTTTATTATGTTATAGTGTTAGTTTTCAGCGATTGTAGTGTTTCCACATACATTTTTCAGGATATGTGAGATGATTTTTCGAGTTGTTACTGTTGTTTATTATGCTTTTAATGTCATGTCATACCATTTGAAGAGGGTGTTTAGGACTGTAGGACAGGGTATTGATGAGACATTTTAGCTCTTTTCCATACATCTCGGATCGTTTTGTGGTATATAGGACTCTAAAACATATATTTTGGCCCCTTTCAGGCGTATTACTAATATTCAAAATATTTTACGGTGTTTTCTAATTTTTAAACATGAATCATGCTGTGCTTCTAGAAACTGATCTAGACACATTACTGGAGACGAAATTCAAGAACTAGATGCTGAAATGGATGAATCACAACAAGCAATTGGGCTCTGCTTTCTGTGGAGGGGGTACGTCTTCGAATTAACATGCACAATCCCATTTGCGGAGGCAGTTATATTCCTCTACCTAAATCTATAGAGGCAAAAAAAAAACGTGTATAAAACCTCAGAACCGCCGTTATGAGCGGTACTTTTTATACGCCATCCTTGATCAATTTGTTGACAACAAGCCTCAACGTGTCAGCAAATACAAGAAACTCGAGGAAAAATACAACTTCTCGTGCATCACATTTCCTACACCATTGTCTGAAATCCCTGCATTTGAAAAGAAAAATATCCATCAACGTGTTTGGACTGGATGAAAAGAAATAAATGTTTCCAATAAAGGTTGTGGAGGAAGAACTAGCTGATCATCACGACTTTCTTCTTCTGAGTGATGGAAATGGCACGCATCACTATGTATATATCAAGAATTTTTGGGAAATTTATTCGAGAAGGACAAGTGTACACATGTAAACGCTGATTCACCTACTTTGATGAGCGATATGGGCGAAGTGGAGTTCAAAAATCGGAGGGAACATGCTACTATTTGTAGGAATCATGCTGTCGCTAGGATAGTTATGCCTACAAAGGAGACTTCGATTGTTCAGTTTAAAAATGTGGAAAGGATGCTAAAACTCCCGTTTGTCATCTATGCGGATTTTGAGAGTATTCTTAGTCCATATTATTCATGTGAGTCTAATCCGGAAGCTTCCTACACAACACCCTATCAGAAGCGTTCTCCAATGAGTTTCGCTGTTTACGTCAAACCAGCGTCGTTTGTTGAGCTGCTGCACACTGATCTTCCTATTGTCCCTTATGTATACAGAGGAGTTGTCGCTGCTAAGAAATTTATGGATTATCTAATATCTATTGCAAATAAGATTAGCAGTATATACAAATCTGCCAAACCTCTTAAACTATTGGACCAAATACTGGAGGATTTTGAGTCTTACCGAATGCTATTTGTGTAATAAAACATTCACTGAAGAAAACTGGAAAGTTAGGGATCAAGATCATTTGACTGGGGAATATCTTAGAAGTCTTCATAATGAATGCAATCTATCTTGCAAAACACCAAAGCATGTTCCTGTCTTCATGCACAACTTAAGCGGATATGATTCTCATTTCATCGTTAAACAGCTATGTTGTACAAGTGAAAGAGTGTAGGTGATTCCGTGCTCAGAAGAAAAGTATATTTCATTCTCGAAGCATGGTGGGGATATTAACCTACGGTTTGTGGATACATATCGTTTCCTCAGTTCAAGTTTGGATAAGCTGATAAAAACCCAAACATCGTTCCCTGAGACATGCAAATACTTTGGAGAAAAGAAGATTGATTTGGTGACTCGCAAAGGAGTATTTCTCTATGATTATATAACACCATGGCATGTTTTAAAAGGAATAACTTGCCTCCAAAGGAAGCGTTATACTATAGACTAAATAAAGAGGAAATCAATGATCAAGACTACGAGCATGCTAAAACCTCAGATGTTCTGCTACTCGCAGATGTTTTTGAAGCCTTCACAGAGCAAACATTGGATACTCATACAGTTGATCCTGCACATTACTTTACATCTACAGGACCAACCTGGGACGCTATGCTTCTGTATACCGCAATTGAACTAGACTTATTAATGGATTATGAGCAGCTTCTCATGGTAGAATCAGGTATAAGAAGAGGAATATGTCAGGTGTCCCATCGGTATGCCAAGGCTACATGGGGGAGGTTGATCCTAATAAACCAATTCAATTTATTACACACGAAGACGCAAATAACCAATATGGATAGGCTCTGCAGCATCCACTTCCTTATGGAGGATTTCAGTGGATTTCTCCCGACAGTATTAATATATAGAAACACTAAAAGAAGATGATCCCCTTGGATATATATTCGAAGTTGATGCGGATTATCCTACTGAGCTTCACGATTTTCATAATGATTTGCCATTCTTGCCTGAGCGTCTGAAGCCAAAGAATTCAAGTGTGAAGAAACTAAGTGCACACCTTGGAGTTAGGAAGAAGTATGTTGTACATTACATGGCGTTAAAACAGGCACTCTCACATGCATTACGACTGACAAAAATCCATCGAGTGCTACAATTTCAACAATCGTGCTGGTTAAAACCTTACATAGCGTTTAATAACAAGCTGAGGAAATAGGCTAGAAATTACTTTGAAAAGGATCTGTACAAACTCTTCAACAATGATATGTTTGGAAAAACCATAGATAATATACGAAATGGCATGGATATACGCATTGTGACAAACGTGAAGATATTGGAAAAGCTGACTGCTAAGCCGATAATCATCGATAGAAGTATATATGGACCTAACCTAGCAGCTATTCATATGGCCTGCGACAGATTATGTTCAACAAGCCAATATACATCGGAATGAGTGTGCTGGATATCTCAAAATCCCTCATGTACTCATACCAATATGATGTGCCATTGCCGTATTATGGGACTGAAAACCTGAAGCTTATGTACATGGATACAGACTCCTTCATTCATCGAGTTACAACAGCCGACATATACCAAGACAAAATACAATTTCTTGAACATTTGGATACATCTGATTACCCTGTAAGACACATACGCCACTCCACACAGAACAAAAAATTTTTGGGAAAGATTAAAGATGAAGTTAATGGAAAAATCATCCAACTTTTTGTCGGACTGAGACCTAGGATGTATGCTCATGATATGGATAGAGGAATGATAAAAAAGAACGAGGCGCTATTAAGCAGTATATCGCATTCGATAGTTATGTAGACGGTCTTAAAAACAGCGAGATAATAAGCACTCCTATGAATCTGATCTAGTCACAACAGCATAACATTTCTTCTGTAAGTCAACAAAATCGCTCTATCGCCCCCTGATGATAAAAGAGTGCTTGCTGATGATGGAATATCAACCTATGCTTATGGTCACTACAAAGTTGTGAACGTATCATGAGAAAATACTAAATGCATTGCTCATCACCTGTAACAAAGGAAGAAAATTGAAGTTTACACTGCAAATGTTCTCATGCATCTAGTAAAAGACACAAACATAGAAGAATAAGAATGAGGGTCGGCGGGAACTCTGCCATTGGAATAAATCTCTAATGCTGGTCTCAAACCCAGTTAAACGAAGGGAGTTTCTAACCTCACATGGTAAATACATTTATATAAAAACTAAAAATACTAACAATGAGTCAGAAAATATGCTAAACGGTTCAAGAGAAACAACAATAAATGTCGATATTATTATCCTAGAGAAAAAACATATCCAATAAAGGCAAAAACAACAAAAGACGAATAAAACTTGAGGAATCATAATGTTCACTAAACTGTTAACACTTCAGCAACAAAGGCTTAGGTCATTCTTTTAGTGACATCAGAGGAAGAGACATCATGCAAAAAGACAAATACAAAAATATGGAGACTTGAAAAGTTAGGTTATGTTAGATTTACAACCTATGAAAGATTGTACACCACGTAACATATCCCCTCGATTCACAAGTTATCATCTGAACCTGTAGCAGTATGAAAAAAGGACATATAATATGAGTCTTAAACGACTACAAAAAAATGTAACAGAATACAGAAATGATCCTAAAGGGTGCAAACTATGGTAAAATATGACAAAACTATAAAATACGAGATAGTCTATAAGAAGCGTTCAGATCATCCTGGAACATATTAAAGTTTTATAAAAATAGTAGAATGTTGTAAAAAATGTCTGAAACACTGAAACGATGACATCAGTTAGTGCAAAGAAACAACAAACATAAAATTGTTGTAGAAAAATGGCATAAACCATCACAAAATGTAGTAAATCACCATCAAATGGAAGAAAAGGGATCTACAAGGTCTAATGAATAGGACGCTGCCTTAAATACGTTTAAAGTGCTCCTAAACGTACAAAAATATCGGTAGTACACATTCGTCGCCGTCACAAAGTAATTAAAGACCTTCCAAAAATACATTCAAAGTGAGTTGAAATACCTATAGCCTGAGGGTTTAACACTACCCTATAGTTCTGAATAAGCTAAAATCGTAAATGATCTGTAGGGAGACAGAAAACGCTACAAAACAGTACAACATTCTGCTAAATAGATTCAAAATGTGTCAAATGTCTATAAAAGCGTTAAAGCATTAGAAAACACCGTAAAATACTGTTAAATATTAGTAATGCGCCTAAAGGGGGCCAAAAAATATGTTTTAGAGTCCTATATACCAACAAAACGATTCGAGATGTATGGAAAACAGCTAAAATGTCTCATTAATACCCTGTCTTATAGTCCTAAACACCCTCCCCAAATTGTTTGGCATGACATTAAAAGCATAATAAATAGAAGTAACAACTCGAAAAGTCATCTTACAAATCCTGAAAAGTGTATATGGAAACACTACAATCGCTGAAAAATAACACTAAAGCATAATAAAACGCTTATAAAAGCGAAACAAATCAATACAAAACACAGAAAAATTATGTAAAATATGAGCAAAAATGTTTTAAGAGTCTAAAATATAGGCTTTAGAGTGTTAAATACCCACAAAATGACGTGAACTCAGTAGAACAAAAACTAAAAAATGTCTAAAAAGTACCTTGAAACTGGCTGACCTAGAGACCTAATCTCCTTCCAAATGACACGAAATGTCAATAAAAGCATTCGAAACAGCTCTTCTAGTACTCAAAAAACGTAGAAAGGGATCATAAATATTCTCTACACACTCAAAAAGAGAGAAACACTTTGCAAAAAAAAAAGTCTTCTGACATTTCCCAATCGAAAAAAGATTTAAACAAGACAAAACCTAGGAAAAACTATAAAAATAATTGATAAACACAGCAAATGACCGTAAAAGGGACTATAAATGAGTGAAGAATACATCTAATACTCTGAGCATAAGTTAGGTTCCCCTCCACTTAGTATGAGCTCCTTGAATTCCCTATCTCCACCATACATGCGCATTAACCCTAGTCTTGAACTCTCGCTAGAGACTCCGGCCCCTTAAATTCCCTATAGCTCCCATGTATGCGCATTACCCCGTGGCCTAGAACTACTCATATCTAACAAAACTTGTGTGTAGCTATATAGAAGATAGACAAATACTAAATGGAAAACATTCAAAATTGGCATGAGCTGTGGAATACCGCAAAAATCGCTTCTAGGCTCCAGACTGCGTAACATATATTATGACTGTGTGCTAAACGAAGAACTACAAACTGGAGCTAAAAACTCCATATACTGATGATTTAACACTAATAGTATGCGGTAGAACAGAGGTAGAAGTAAAAGAAAAAATAGAATGGTCTTTGCATAAAATTCAGGAATGGATGACAGAAAAGGGGTTATTTTTGGCACAACAGAAAACAGAAATGGTTATACTGTAAGATAGAAGAAGTTTAACGGAAATAACGGTTACATTTTTCAAACAAGAAATGAAGTTAAGTAAACATCTAGGTATCCAACTAGGACAAAATTTAAACATGTGGCCACATATAAAATTTGTAGCCGACATGGCAGAAAAAAGCATAGCCGCTAAAAGCCGAATAATGCCAAGTCTAAGAGCGCCAAACCAATGAAAAGGAGATTACTCAGCAGTGTAGTAAACTTTATTAATCTATACTGTGCGCCCGTTTTGTTCACCTGGATTATAACAGCAACGTTTTGGAGAGTTATGGAGAGGGTTCAAAGGAAGATTGCAGTCTGTATCGCTAGCGCCTACAGAAGTGTATCAACCAGAGCAATACAGGAAATAGCTAGAACGACACCTATAAATCTACTGGCACAGGAGAGAATATATACAGATAAAAAAAAAAAAAAAAAAAAAAAAAAAGAAACAAAAAAACAGAACATGCAAAATACCTATATAAGGGAATACAGGACACGGATGTGGCAAGATGAATACACTCTAGAAACGGAGACATCACAATGGACTAAACAATTGATTCTGGATATTGATCCCTGGCTGAAGAGGACCTATGGTCTAGTTGGAAATTATCTTACCCAATTTTGACAGGACATGGAAGATTCAAAACTTAGTTATTCAAAATGAGCTTGTGAACCAGCGAAGCTTGTGGGCACTGTGGAAAAAAGGATACACCAGAGCACATGATTGTACCATGCAAAAACTGGAACCAAAACATGCAAACATACGCGCAACAAACTGTACAAAATTTCACTACAAAGAACATTATACCAGAAATGCTAGAAAGTGATAAAAATGGAATATGTTTGTGGAAATGACAACAAACATCCTGAAAGATAAGAAAAGGATGACACAAAGGGTTGAATACTGATGCCACATATAGGATGTAATGCTGAAAGGCGGTATCCGTAATGTGTGCAGAATAGACAGTGGTTCCTAGTTGGTCAAACCCAACTCGTTACAAAGATGTCTTTTGAAAATATTCAGATATCGATAAAGAAAGAAAAAACTACAACTACACTTAGTGCTACTGCTGCTACTGCTACTACTGCTACTGCCACTGCTGCATCTGCTACTGCTACTGCTACTCCTATTGCTGCTACTGCTACTGCTGCTACTGCTACTGCTGCTACTGCTACTGCTGCTACTGCTGCTACTGCTTCTACTGCTGCTACTGCTACTGCTGCTACTGCCGCTGCTACTGCTGCTACTGCTACTGCTGCATCCCTACTGCTACTGCTGCTACTGCTACTGCTACTGCTTCTGCTGCTGCTACTGCTGCTACTACTACTGCTACTGCTACTGCTACTACTGCTACTGCTACTGCTGCTATTGCTACTGCCGCTACTGCTACAGCTGCTGCTACTGCTGCTGCTGCTGCTGCTACTGGTACTGCCGCTACTGCTACTACTGCTACTGCTACTGCTGCTACTGCTACTGCTACTGCTACTGCTGCAACTGCTACTGCTGCTACTGCTACTTCTGCTACTGCTACTGCTACTGCTACTGCTGCTACTACTACTACTACTACTTCTACTACTATTACTATTACTGCTACTACATTTACAGCTATTACTATTATTTCTAATACTGCTAGTCCTTGCTACTTTTGCTACTTATGCTACTGCTACTACTGCAACTGCTGCTACTACTACTAAACCTACTACTTCTACTTCAACTGCTACTACTGCTACTGCTACTGCTGCCATTGCTGCTGCTACTGCTGCTGCTGCTCCTACTACTGATACTCCTACTACTGCTACTCCCACTACTACTACTCCTTCTACTACTACTACTACTCCTACTCCTACTGCTGCTGCTGCTACTCCTACTGCTGCTGCTGCTGCTCCTGCTCCTGCTCGTTTTCCTGCTCCTGCTGCTGCTGCTGCTCCTGCTCCTGCTCCTGCTGCTGCTGCTGCTCCTGCTGCTGCTGCTCCTGCTCCTGCTCGTTTTCCTGCTCCTGCTGCTGCTGCTGCTCCTGCTCCTGCTGCTGCTGCTGCTCCTGCTGCTGCTGCTATAGTTTGTATTACTGTTGGCCACTATTAAAACTATGACCTACTACAGTTACTATCACTACCACTACTGAAACTCCCACTGTTACCGCTGTTGCTAATACTACTGCTACTTCGCAGGGGTATACTGGGTTAGATATGGGTTTGGCGTACCAAGGGTCCCGAACCGCTCATCCCCATTTTCATCATTAGTGCTTTCGTTAATGTTTTGATCAAAATTTCAAGACTTGCAGAAAAATAAAAAAAAATTCAATTAATTTGTTGCCGAAATACGGATAAGGATTTAAAGAAACCGTTTACAGGACAGGGGCATTGGAACTCCAGAGTTGGTCGACAGTGTAGGTGACGGACAAGTACCTACCCGACAGTTAACAAACAACTACAAGCTCCAGCGATAGGAAACCATATCGGTGTGCAGGAAAAGGTGACTGGAACTAACCGAAAAAGACAAATAATAGAAGATAGAGAACGGGAATGTGAATATGTCCCTGTACCGTTTAAAAGACATCCGTTAGCTGGGAGTTCACCAGCTCAATCAAGCCCAGACTTTACTAGAAGTCACAGTACTGAGAGTCTCTCTGAACGCAATATAAATACAGCTCACTATGACTCGAATAAGGTAAACATATCAGAAGTAAGTAAGAAAGACTTGATCAGGAAAATAAACAATAGGAACCTAAAATGCCTGAGAATACAGGAAAAAGTAATGTAAACGGAAAAGAATCGGTATATGCACGACATTTATTACAAAAAATGGCGAAAGAAGTGGAAAGCTTATGAATATCAAAATAGGTAAGTTGGTTACAAGGAAGCAAATAAAGAATGAAATTAGTATGTTTGTTGCGCTCATAAAAAGTACCGAGCTCTTTAAACCTTATAACCTAAGTAATAGGAGTACTATCAGAAAAATGTGGGCGGAAATGCAGTTAAAGGAATAACCAAGGCCAGGGTTGGATGTCAGGCATTTGTGGTCAACAAAGAGCACAGGGGCGGGTTTCCTCCAGGTTCTCCAGTTTCCCTCGTAATCTCATATTACCGGGACTCCATCTTCATTCCATGGATCATTAGTGTCATCGCCTCCAGTGCCTGTGTAGCAAAAGGGGGCGTTAAACACTATCAGAAAAGAAGTTAAAGAGATATAAGAAGTAAGCAATCAGACTGTAAACGAACTGCGATTTTACGAAAGAAAAGTTAATAAATTGAATAGGTCTTGAACTTGTAAAATACCTAACAGAAAAATTATTAAAGAAATAAGAAATATCAACCGGTAGTGATGAATTTTCAGAAGAGTCAATTTATACCTGGAGAAGTGTTAATGAAAGAAGACAAAGTTGTGATTTCACAGGTTGCATGATTCTAGGGGTACCTCCAATATACGTCCGCTTTACTAAATTTGACGTGCTGATTTTAAAAGTATAATTATTTTTCTAATTCATATAATTTTTTTACAATTATCAATTATATACCTAAAAATTGTAATGCATTTCTGGGCATAAATATTGTATGGAACTAAAAAAGGAACTACAAATCTAAGAAATACTACAAATATCATTGTTGAAATTAATCTGTTTCACAACAATGTAACAGATATAACAGACAACAATACATACCCTATAAGCTCAATCTCTGCAAATTTATCTCAGTCTGTATTTGCTTTTCAAATATTGAGGATCTATTTTTGTGAGTAGATTTGTATGTAATACATTTGTGTAATTTCAAGAAATGTGTCTTTTTGTAAGTGTAAAAATAACCCTGATATATTTTTCCATATCTGTGGAAATTTTGTTGTTCGAAAGAGAAGACAACACATTACGAAATTTGTTAAAAAGGACTACAATGCATATTTTCATACATGGTTAGGAGATATTGACAAAAAAAATGGGCTCAAAAAAGTATATCACACTTCTGTAGAACAACTGAGGAACTGGAGTAAAGAAAAAAAGATAGTATGTATGCCCTTTGCAATTCCTATTATCTGGCATGAACCGCTAAACCATGTCGATGATTGCTATTTTTGTATATGTTATGCCGCCCCCCCCCGGAGACCTCACGTGGCTGATTGCATCCCGGACCAGTTCTCCCAGCGGGAGAAAATTCCCTACACCGGAACCAGGAATGCAACCCAGGTCTCCTGCTTAACTTCTATTTAATAAACTAACATAAATTAATAGAGCCGAGTATAAACATTCATATTTACTATTGCTTATATTGTGAAAAATGGTATGAGATGGACAAAAACTAAGTCCATATTCTGATTCAGCAGACTGAAATTAGAGACAATGGCGTTTTAAAATAAAAATCCCGTACTAAAAGTTAAATGTTGTATACCAGTGTTATTTATGCCAAACATACTTCAACATGTCATTATGTTAATGCAGAGAATCTTCACAAAATGCAGGCAGCGATAATCAGCTTAGTTTACCAAACTGCCAATTATCGTAAAAATGAACATAACTCAGTTGGAGTAAGATAAGATCGCAGAAGATATCAGGTAGTCATGAGAAAACGTTTTCCGATACGTGAATTGCGTCTGTCGACAGAGTTTAAACTGTTAAACGTGAGATTATTTAAAAACTGAATTGGATTTATACATAAAGTTAATCGTGCATGGTAACAATCAATGGAACTATGTTTTAGTTAATTTCGTGTTGCAACGATATTTGAGAAATTAATATTAAAGGAACTAGAAACACAGGCTCCAAGAATGAGCCAGGAAATATACATATTTTTTATTTCCTGGTGGTATTTCATAAATCTTGGTTTGAATGATACATTTATGTGTACAGTGTAGCTTCCTTTGCTCCTAACACATTAAATACGTTAAGTGGTGATTTAGATCACCCATTATTTGCTAAACTTATTTTATTTAAACCTAAGATCTGTATTAAATATTAATCTCTCAGTTTGTTACAAATTTGAATGTATAACGAATAAATCACGCAGATAACATAATATGCAAGTTGTGCTTAAAGTAAAACGCATGTTCATATTTTTTATTCAAATACTACTCAATATTAGGCAAATTTTGAGGTTTCATATGATGCACAAAGGTGTGTTTTGTCCTTTTTATTTATTTTCTGTTTTATTGTCTCATTACAGAGATTCGGTATGAGCGTCATGCGTGACCCGACTAATGTCACTGCGATATTCTAACTCCTTGCAGACCCTGGATAGCATGTTAATTGTCGCCGTCAGTACGGCTTCTTCGATCCTAATTCGCAGATCCTGCAGATCTCGTGGTAGAGTTGCCACGTAGACTTTGACCTTTTTGTAGTCCTACAGGAAATAAACGCATTGTGTTAAATCTGAAAATCGTGGCAGCAATTTCATGTAATCGTCATCCTTGGTCTAACCCACGTCGTGGAAGTGTGTGATTGAAGTATTCAGAGATAGTGAAGAGGTTCGCCATTCTGCTGGTAAGATAATTATTCGATCTTCATTGATTTGAAGCATTAACCACTGAAGCACTTCGAATTAGGTCATTCGGATACTGGCCTCCATTAAAAAAAGGAAAAAAAAAAAAACAAAAAAACAAAAGCAAGCAAAAAGAGAGATCATACAATTTACGATGTGACATGACACAAAACGTATTTAACTTTGGTGAACCACGTTTGTGTTTCATTATAATTTGTGGATTCTGATTATCAAAATTCGTCAGTTGTGACGATTCACCTTCCCATTTACGTGAAACTTTGGCTCATCTCTGAATATGAGCAGCTCAATAAAACCAGCTTGTTACGCAAACTCTTGAAATTCACAGGCCAAGTTACATCGCTGTTCCTTGTCATTGTTTGCTTTTGATGAAGCTGATATTTGTAAGAC
This sequence comes from Hymenopus coronatus, assembly GCA_030762935.1. Lineage (NCBI taxonomy): Eukaryota > Metazoa > Arthropoda > Insecta > Mantodea > Hymenopodidae > Hymenopus > Hymenopus coronatus. Next base: position 293,861,455 of record CM060900.1, read on the forward strand.
TTCATCCGTAAGCGTTCATCTAACACCTTCTGTACTGTCTGGCGCGACATTCCCAGCTCAGGAGAGGATTTGTGAGTTTTTTTGTTTTTTTTTTATAATACTCCCGCTCAACCTCAACATATTCAGCCTTTTTCTGTGGACACAAATATTCATTTGTGACAAATCTATGATGCTAATCCTTTATCACCTTCCTCCTGGGTGCTGTTTTCCAAATTTTGTTTTAAAAGGGTGTTGTACTTATGTAGCACTATAATTTCTATAAAATTGCAAGACGCAATATGGTGTTTCAGCATCACTAAACGCTATTGTTCCTGTGTTGCCACAGCGCCGCTTGTGGCTAACCAAAGAACTATATAAGCAAACAATAATGATAAACCTTAGGGATTTCTATTGCACGTGTCACCTTATTTGTCACAATCTGTTAGCTAGTTATACGCTGTAAATGACTGAAAATGGGACTTACATTAGAGACCCGATATATTTATGATACTGTTCTTCTTCTTAATATAAAATAATTCACATTACCTGTTCTGGTTTAATATCTTCAGGAAAATTAAGTATTCTCATTAGTACTCGTCAACACCACAGCTTTGTGACGCAGTTATGAGCCTCAGTTATCACACACATACACACACACACATATATATATATATATATATATATATATATATACATATATATAAACACCGACGAACAGACAGACCGACCGATCGTTCGACTTGCTATCGGAACCGGGTTGCTCTGCAACATTTTGGTCTCCAGCACCCGAACATTCTTGCACCCTCTGTAGCATTCCATTGGCTACAAAGCCGAGAATCCTCGCGAGTGTGTCACTTAGTCCGGAAATTGGGAGTTGTTTCTGACTCGACGTAAAGTGGCGGCGAGTCAGTTGTGGCGGCAGTTGTGAGAAGCAGTGAGTGCTTTTACTGCGAGAGATTAGAGAGGATTGCGTTCGAGTACCCAGGAAATGAGAGGCTACTTTGCGCATATTTAAATATGACGCTGCATTGAGAGTAAAGTGATAGCACAGGGAACATTGAATTAGATCACATTAATGAAGTGATAGCGAGAACTTAATGAAGTGACAGGGAAAACTGAAGGGTGAAGAGCTAACATATTTTCCGTCTCTTCCTGTTTTTGTGGTACGTATTCATTTTCATGCATACTATCAATAACGACGACTATTTTGAAGGTAATGTTAATAATAACAATTAAAATAATAATAACAAAATTATAACAGTAATATTAATAATCTAGATGAACATTGGATTGCGTGTTAGAATGTTGATATAAGGCTAGAAATCTCAGTATTACCTTATTCTCGATAAGGTTCAACGAAAACTATGGATCATCTTTTATTCATTTTTAATTTAATTTTGGTGAGTGTAGTTTATGTTTTACGAATCTAGTTAAACACGGCAACGTCATGGAGTCTAATATACTCATAATATTAAGGCATGTGAACCCAATATAAATATCTCCATTGCTTCATATGTGTCATTAGAAGAGGTTTCCAAAGGCAAAATATGAGGACTGAAGAATTGGTAGAGCCGTAGGGAGTACGTTTTTTTTTTCAATAAAACAGGTAAAATAGCTAGAGTCAAGATTTAAGTAACATGTAAATGTGCATAAAACAATGACATTTTGCTATACGGAAGTTTTATTGTCTTGGACTATAAGCCCCCAATAGCACCTCAATTTAAAGCCTTTAAAGTCTCATACATTGGTACCTATAACTAGAATTCTGTCTTAATTCATCCAGCTTATATAGTTTATTGGACAAACTTTCATTATTGATTTATAAAGTGCATGGGGATTCTGGTGGCTGAAAACTGAAATGTGAACTGGAAAATGCCATGTTTTTTGTTTTTTTTTATTTTTTTTTATTTACATGTCGCCTTTAATATCTAGATCATGTCGACGTAGTTTCCTTTGAAACAATTGCTCATGGCAGTGAGGTTCACACGTTTACCTTGTTTGTTAATCTCTACGTTATTACTTTTAGGCTTATACACAGACAAACACTTCCACACACCCATTCATACTTGCAGACCCTGCACAGGATAGGAAATAATTTTCGATAGAGAAAAATTCCCTCAGTCGGGAATCAAATCCGGAACCCTCGAAGAGCAGGTCCCTATGGAGTCAGTCGGTTCTGAAGTTGTGATAATATATAATTATGATTATATCTTATTAACATACATTTTCTTCTAAACGGTTAATGTCAGACAACACAGCAGATACTTTTTACTTCAGCAGCGCCATGGTTGGCCACAGATGTTGTACTCATATTTTTTACGGATCTTTATATACGAGTGCAGACGTTTAACTATTTAAATAGCCATTTTGTCGTAACGTAAACTGTAGGTGTTGAAGTAATGTTTGCAGATGCTCCGAGTCTGAGACATAGACGACTTTATATGTCAACAAAATTAGAACTCCCACTCTTTATGACGGAAGTAGAGGTCAGTATATGTAGATTTTTTGTACAGGTATGTCCTAGGGCTCAATTTGCATAATGAATGGAATTTGCTGTTTGAGACTAATTATATGACACAGGAAAACTTGAGGCATACTATGTCCATGAGTTCATATAAAAAAGGTGGCCTCTACATATCTGAAGATACATTTAGGCTTCAGTGGTAGCAAGAATCTCATACTGTAGAAACTCCATGTAGTAGTTAGCATGACTGGGGATAGTGGAGAGCAAATTGCTACTCCATAGTACGTGACGTTATATAGAAAACATGTAGAATTTACGGTATGACGAAACAGATTGACTATACTCAATAGGAACTGATCAGACACCAGATGTATTTTCTTTTCAAGGGAACTTTGGTGAAGAGTGATACTACACCAGATCTTATTGGAAGGCCAGAAGACGACACCGTAATATTATCTATCTTTTATACTAATTCTAGGGAGTTCCTCAATTTCAAGGTTGCCGACTAGGGGTTGTGGTAGATGTGTAAGATGGCGTGCCAAACTAAGCATAAGTCTTCCGCTGGCACCAGATATGGGGCGCAGAGGTACCTCCTGCTTATGGATTTAATGGGAGGCCTTGCAGTCTGGGTAATACGTAGCCAGACGGAGAGATAGATCTTTGAATCTCTGGTGGATCACTGTTTCTCTTTATCAGATGAATTTTGGACCTCTCAACTGAGAAGTTTGGTTCATTTCTAATAACTTTGTGGTGAATGTCTTCTAACAGTTGTTGGGTCTTTTCTTGATAATCTGACATGGATAAGAGAGCGGTGGTGTTTTTCCTATACGCTTGTAACAAACAAATCGTTATTTGGGGGAGATTATGCCGGACTGTGCTTTCCTTTAGGATGTTAGCCTTAGTTTGACTTTGGTGAGTACTGTGTATACCTCATGTCATATTTCTTCTGCATACTCTAAATGAAGTCTGATTTGGACAGCCTCATTGCTACTAATGGATAAAATCTAATAATGATAATAATAATAATAATAATAATAATAATAATAATAATAATAATAATATAACATTGTCTAAAATGAATATGAACATGATTTTATGTTCATTGTACAGAATATTATTTTTATGTTACCACATGATTGCATGGATATTGTATTTTCGGCCAAAATACTCAGTAGTTCCCACTCGCTTGGGACAAATTTCGTTTTATTTTTATTTGTTCGATCTTTCCGTTTGTATTTAATTCTTTAACACTAAGACGCTCACTTTGGTAATTGCACTTAACTCAATTACACTTAACTCAAGTGCACGTCTCTTTATTTGATGCTCTGTAACATACCCTACATTTAGGAGTCTTATATATTAAAGGGAGCGGATAGAAGAATAAAAATATTTGATCCAGAAATGAATCACATAGTTAATACTGAACATAAAGATGTGAGGAGAGGTTATGTGGCCAAAGAGAAATTGGACCGAACGATATAAAAGATAGAGATGGAAAGGAATACGACTAGGACAACGATGACCACCACCAGCACAACAAGAACTACAACACGGCGGGAGCATAATGAGCGGCCGAGGCGAGCTCACTTAATCCACACAACGTCGCAGCTGAAGTGAATTTGTAAAAGAGTTAAACGCTTTATTTTACTTCAATAACAAATCAAGTTTAAAGATCATTTTTTTCTGTTTTTAGTGAAGCTTCAATTTTTTTTTCAGAACTTAATGAACCATAAAAAGGTCTGTTTTTTCTTTTTGTTTTAAGTGAAATGAACATAAAGTAATTTAGTGTGTGATTAGTGTTAAATAATCATAAAAGATACATAATAAGTGAAAAAAGATCGTAGGGATGAAGAGAAAGCAAAAATTTAAGTTGAAAACAAACTAACTTAAACTACCTTGTTTTTCTGTATACTAAAATAAGATTTAACACTACTGAAGTTTATTCAATAAAATATTTAATGACGTGCTATGAAATTGTTTAGTGAATTTTATGAACTTCAAAAGATTTATAAATAAATAATAGATCAGTGAAATTTTATGTTAAGTTATATTATAAAATTGTTTACTATTTGAAATTCCTTAGAACGTTCTATTAACAACACTTATATAAATAGTAAACTTATATTTTGACATACAAAAAGAAATATAGTAAATAGAAGAAATGTGCACGGAACCAGTACAGGCCTTAGATGATGTAGGATAGAATGTGTTAATAAGGTTTATGGCTGGATGCCACTTTTAATTAATACTGTATACTAGCATTTAGATAAATTTTAGGTTTGCATGGTTTGTGATTAATAGATTAAATAATATTTAATATGTATAAAAAAATATAAAAGTTAAGACATTAGAACTCAAATAAAATGGTATTAAATAAATGAAAGAATAATGTGTTATAAATAACTTAAATAAAATATGTAATTATATAGATATATACTATATACAACGCTAATATATAAAAATAATAATAAAATTAATATTGTATGATACGTACAAAAGATAGCCATCTATACGTCACACACACATATATACAACTACTGCTATCTATACGTCTATATATATATATATATATAATTTTGATGAAATACGACGGCTGTCTCAGAAGTGTCCGATCTGACGTATAGATAGCGGTAGTTGTTTCAAACAAAAACAATGGTAAACGGTACCAACCTTAGAAACTTAAGTTTGAAGTTTGGCGTTTTTACAATGTTTAGCATTTGTTTGGTAGCTTTCATTAATGAATGTTCTCAGCGAACTTTAAACATGGATAACACTGGCCATCGTTATGTGATACAATACTTTCATTTGAAGGTCTTAGTCAAGCTAATATTAAAGCTGAACTAGATTCTACTTTAGGGGGTTCTGCTTCTTGGTTTACAACAGTGAAATATCGGGTAGCAGAGCTTCAACGCTGTACGAACTGCCAAGACAAACATCGCAGTGGTCGACCAAATTAGGTTACTAGTCCAGAAATTGTAAAGAAAATTAAAAAATGGTATTAGATTACCGTCGACTGAAAATGCGGGAGCTAGCAGACATTGCAGGCATTTCGAAAGGTTCTGTACATTGCACACTGACTTAGAATTCGGATATTAGAAAGTTGCGTGCAAGGAGGCTGCCGCGTTTGCTCACAATAGAACAAAAACAGCGTCGTAAGGATGTTTCAGTCGAGTGTTTGGCAATGTTTCGCTGCAATAAAGCTGAGCTTTTGCATCGATTCATAACAATGGATGAAACCTGGGTCTATCACTTCACACCTGAAAGGAAGGAACAATGAAAACAGTGGATTGGAAGAGGAGAATCGGCTCCAAGGAAGGCGAAGACAGTTCCATCTCAAGGCAAAGTCATGCCGTCAGATTTCTGGGATGCACGTGGCATAATTTTCATAGATTATCTCAAAAAAGGAAAGGTAATCAATGGCGAATATTATGCAAACTTGTTACGGCATTTAAGTCATGAAATCAAGAAAAAAGGGTCACATTTATTGAAAAAAAAAGTTTGGTTCATCAAGACAATATACAAGTTCACACATCCATTATTGCAATGGCCAAAATCAATGAGTTAAAGTTCGAATTGTTTCCTCTTGTACCCTTTTTGCCATATTTAGCCACCATTGATGTTTTGCTGTTTCTAAACTTAAAGAAATGGCTTGGTGGTGTAAGATTTGCCAACAATGAAGAGGTGGAGTCTGCAGATATTGGCTATTTTGCAGACCTCGATATTTCTCATTATAAACAGGGTATCGAAGCTATAGAATATCGCTAGCAAAATGAAAGGAAACTTTGTAGAGAAATAAATGTCTTTTCCCCAAAATGAATGTGATTTCTTTGTTAGGTCGGGTACTTCTAGGACAGCCCTCGTACACATTTACATATTAAGTATAGTAAATGACGAAAATATTTTCAAAACTTGAGAAAGAAAGCCAAAAAAAAAAAAAAAAAAAAAAAAAAGGTTATTGAAAATGAAAGGCCTAGTTTTTTATTTTGTGTTTTACTTAATTTATTTAACATGTGTAAGAAAATTTTATATGGGTGTATAAGTTAAGTTTAGAAATAAAGAAATACGGATTTGGAATGCATGCACCTGTTTAGAAATTAGGTACCGCGGTATGGCATTGCAAATTTTATTTATTTGTTTGTTCATTTGTCATATACATTAAAGGAAACATTAGTAAATTCAGAATTTGAGCACGAAGCGTAAGTACAGGTTTCCAGCACCAAATTATAATAAATCCCTATTAGCTACTTCAAACACAAATTGTGCATAAAAATTAAAATCGAAATGGGTGATTTTACTTTAGCAAGTTATTATTTTCAGCACACCAATCAAATTGAATAACATATATGCCACAGTTGTCAAATAAACATTACGTGCCCGAATGAAATCATTATATACACAGGTGATATTTAACCCTGCAGTGGTCGGGTGGTTCATAGTTACAGTAAAGGTCGCGCGGCGTCTCACAGACGCCAATACGTTTCTGCGTTCTCTATGTGTTTCTAACTCAGCCAGTTCAAATTTATGAGTGTAAACGTACTATTTTATATGAAATTAAACAGAAGATAACATTCTCACTAGTATATACATATATTTTATAATTGTGGTTTTTAGTTATACATATAATCCATCAAGGTTGTTGCTGCATGAAACAATTTCTTCTCATTGAATACAAACTAGTGGTGAAAATCCCTTATCGAAAAATAAATGTTTCTATTCATGTACTTTTAACAAATATACATAATGCAGTTTATACATTGAGTAATACAATTAGCAATCAGCGCACACTTGCTGGGCATGTTCTAAACACAAAAATTTGTTACAGTTACGGCATTTATATTTGGTATATCGGTTCTTTGAACGACTACATTCACAGCGCCTCTGTCTTTTTGTGTCTCGGTCCTCTTCTGTAGTTTGCACTGCATGTTCATCTGGAAAAATACTTTGAATGTCTCGTTTGAGGTTTCTTGGCAATGGTGAACACTGAAAACGTAAACGCAAGTAATCATCCGCTAGATTAAGTCCTAAAAGTTTCAAAAATTCACTGCGCCTGCTGCTAACATCAGAATTATTTGCATGGTATAATATTTGTGCATTTATAGCTGCAATATTCATCATGCTATAAAAGATTACCGTAGGCCATCTGTTGGCTTTTCTGGATACATTGTATGTGCTGCACAATTGATCCACAGAATCAACGCCCGATTTGGCTACATTATAAAAGGTTATCATTTCCGGCTTTTTCTTATCGCCAGACGTTGCATCAATTGCATTATCATGATGCATTGTTGAAAGAACCAGAACTATTTTGTTTTTCTTGGCGACATAGGATAATAGGCTTGCATTTCTCTGAAATCCAAAAATGTTGTTTCTACCTCCCGGTTTTTTGCTTGTGTAAACTCCGGGGGAATTTCTGGTTTGTTCTTTCTCATGGTTACAACCAGGGTAAGGTTATTCTGAAGCAACTAGTCAGGTAAATCTAAGGAGCTAAACCAATTGTCCACGGTTATATTACGCCCAGTTCCTGAGATCACAGAAATGAGACGTTTCACATCTGCTGGTTTGTTGCTAACTTCCAATAACCCTGCAGGTTGTTTACCAGCATAAATTTCTAGGTTGACGGTGTAATACATTCTAGCATCCACCAAAGCAAATATTTTAAGTCCATACTTATTTGGTTTGCTAGGGATATACTGCCTGAAAAAACAATTGCCCCTAAAAGCTTCTTTCTAGCTTTTCATCAATAGTGCAGGACTCCCCAACTGAATAAGCATTTTTACAATTTTCCAGAAAAGAAGTAAATATTTCACGCATAGGGGCTAAATTATCAGCTTTTTTTCTTTCTTTTCTAGAATCCTTGTTATCAAACCTCAAACAGCAAAATAATAGGAACCTAAATCGTATTTCAGGCATTATCAGACGGCATAACTCAATTCCCATTTTATTTGAAGCCCATATATCTCGGGTGTGTGTGTGTATGATTGTCTTTCCTAGACGCGCATATATACAATATTCCTAACAGAGCTTATATTTCAACTACGTCTGTCAAGTGAGCAATCCTATCCCTGGAATAATGTCCTTGAGCTTCAGAAATCTTTTTATTTGAGTACTCAACAATGCTAGATAACAACTCATTGTCGAAAAAGCATTTCCAACATTCCACTGACGTTTTCACATTTTTCGCGGCACCTTTCACTCCCGGTAAATGGATGACAATATTCTGTCGTCATGTGCGAACATTTTTTGACATTTTGAAGATTTATGCCTTCTCAAAAAATATTCCACATGGTTATCACTGTCACTATCATTGGAGTCTGCTTCTTGCTCAGTGTACGCATTTTCTTCTCCCGATTCCAATCCGTCTTCTTCCAAGTCACTATAAATATCAAACTCGTCACCAGATTCATCTTCTTCCTGCAACAGCCGGAGTATTATTTCCTGATCACGTGCATTTTCCAGGTTGTAGGTCTCCTTTGAGGTCATATTGGATCTGAAGATTAAAAAAATTCCTTATTTAGCAACAGCTATTAGTATTCATGCGTAAACTACTGTATAAATTAAAAAATAAAATATTCACCTTCAGTACCGTGGAAGGTCGCGTGGCGTCTGGTAGACTCCAGCAACGCAGATCCGGAAACAATCTCTTCCTTCGAACACTGAATTGAAACTAATGCGAAGTTGATGAGCAAAATATGTTTATATTTAGTTAATAGGAAGGTATATGGCACCACAAGCCAGCCAGAGTATCTGTTCAATAACAACGTGTAAATAAAGAACACCTGGCGTCTGCGACCACTGCAGGGTTAACGAATATCCAAGCGGTCGTTCATTAAGAAGGGAGTGTGACAGGAGAGGAATTTGAAGAATTAATTATAGAATTACAATGGAAAGTTTAACAAATGTAGTCACCCATAAAGCATATGATAAAATATTAGGAGCCCGTGCAAATATAGGTATAAGTACTTAACTTTATGCAATGTGGAAGCAGTGAGAAAAATTAGCAACTGGAGATTTCTTCAAAATATATCATTAAGGGAGCATACATTAACATAATTAAACTAAACTTAAACAACAGTTAAACTTCAAATGGAGTTACAGCAAACAACACTACACAATATAAATAAATCATTTGAAATAAAGTGGAACTAGAGTTTAATAATTTAAGACTAAATTATGATGGATTTAACTTAGATTAGAAAAGCATATGATCAGCAGCATCTGTGCAGGTTGTTTTCAAAGCTGCGCCTAAAATAAGCAGCGTGGTTATGTACATAATATTCCGATTCTCTTTAAAAAGCCAGGAAATGAAGTTTAATTTATCACACAACTGTAATTACAGATAAACGGGAAAACAATTAAGGAAATTATAGAAGAGAAAAGGACTTATACCAAATTATTAGAAGAAACGAAGGATATACAGAATGTTTTTCAAAATACAAGGGTAGTCTGAAAAGTTCTCGACCTCACCCAGAGATCGCGGCACTACTTGCATGATTTTTTTTCTCTTACGTTGGTACACATGTTAATAGACCCTATGTAAAATTACAAGTCATTACAGGCAATAGTTGACTGTAGGCAGTTGTTTGAAGCAGCGGAAGTGCGCATTGCTTTGAAAAAGAAGAAATTCGGGTACGGTGTTATGATAAAATTCTTCGTAAAGGAAGATTTAACACCTACAGAAATTCATTTTCGGATTGTAAATTGTAAATTCTGTATGGTGAATCTTCACCTTCAGCTTTCACTGTGAAGAAATGGGCGGCTGACTCTAAACGCGACCGTGAAACCGTCCAAGACGATCCACGCGAAAGACGTCCAAAAACTGTAACCACACCGGAAATTGTTGACAAAGTGCATGACATGATTTTGGAAGATCGGCGTGAAATTGCTAACACTCTTGGAATTTCAAAGGAACATATTGGTAATATCTTGCATCAGGAATGAAGCATAAAAAAACTTTGCACAAGCTCGGTGCGCGTGTTCTCACTGAGGATATCAAACGCATTCGCACGACACTTTCTGAAAAGTGCTTGGCGCATTTTCGGAAGTACTGAAGTGACTTTTTGCGTCAATACGTCACAATGGATGAAACATGGATTCACTACTACACCCGAATCCAAGCAGCAGTAGAGGCAGTGGACAGAAGCTGGTTCTTCAGCTCCAAAGAAGGCTAGGATGGTGTCATCGGCGGGAAATATCTTGGCTTCAGTGTTTTGGGATGCCGAAGGACTTTTGTTGATTGACTATCTCGAAAAAGGTAAAAACATCTATGGAAAATACTGCTGTAAATTTCTAACCAAGCTGAATGCAAGCATCTGGAAAACAAAACCGGGTTAAAAAATAGAAAAGTCTTGTTTTCCATCAGGACAATGCACCTGCCCACAATAGTGTTTTGGCAATGCGGAAAATGGAAAATCTGGACTATAAGGTGCTGGAACATCCACCTCATTCCCTCAGATTTGGCTCTCTCGGGTTTCCATCTGTTTCCAAAACTGAAGAAATTCCCCGCTGGTAGGCGCTTTTCGTCCAATGAAGAAGCAATTGCGGCTATAAATGGGTCCTATGCAGCACTTACAGAAGAACACTACAGAGAGAGGATAATGGCATTAGAACACAGCTAGACAAAATATATTAATGTTAGGCGAGATTATATTGAAAAATAAAACTACTTCGAAATCATGAATAGTCGTTTTTCACTATCAGGCCGAGAAATATTCAGACCACCCTAGTACTACCGGGTACCTTACAAAATAGTAATCGAAGAAGGTTTAAATGCCAGCAGCTCTATCATTATTGAAGAAACGAAATGGATAATTCAAATAAGAAAAAATATTTGATCAGATGATATTCCAAACGGAATTCCTATGTATTTGAAGGATAAATTAACACCATTCCGGCAAGAAATTTTTAATGATTGCATCTGCCAAGGACGATTCCCACATTGCTGGTAGAAGAATATAATGTTACCCTAAAACACCAAAAGAAAGAGAAACATGGTCCAAACAACCCGCCTCCATAGTGTCGATGTGATGAGTCTGCCGCAAATTCAAGAGGTTCCGAGTTTGAGTCTCCATTAGGGTGAGTAACCCTTATTCTGAGAAGACGAACGCCGAGTAACCTTAAACTCTATGGACCCCAGTCTCATTTGAGCATTATATTACCCATCTCATTCATCATTCTGCAACAGAATTGGCCTACCAGATTAAATGAGGCTTAAGAGTAATCCAAGATCATAAAGGTATTTTTGGCTCCTTAACACTATGGAGAAGATTTTAGAAGTTTTAATATGTAACATTTTAAAAGCATACATACAAATGATTGGAATGAACTATAGACGGTGTAGATTTCGAAAGGATAGATTAATAGAGGATACAATTAATTATTTAGTAACAACAATGGAAACATCAGACGAAAAAGATATCCTAGGTGCTTCAGTAAGTTTGTAGTGTGCATTTAATAGCCTCTGGTGGCGAATTCTATTTAAAAGAATACATAATAATGACTATCCTACAGCCTTTATGAAATTGTAAAATACTGTCGCACCACTTCATTCTAATACCTGGAATAATGTAATGGAAAATTGTTTAGATAGTCTAAAATTCGAGACCTATAGGAATAACATTAATGCATACGTCGATCATTTTTATAGAACAAAATATGCTAAACAAAAATTAATATAGAAAATAATTCTAATTAACGACATTATGAGCGTAGTGCAGGGTGACATAATTACAGATGTCAGCAAACAAATCTAATTTTATGACATTCAAAAGAAAATATCAAGGAGCCCTACACTAAAATACAATAAATAGATATTAACAATGACCCCTAAATGGCAAAATTTTTGGATGTTTATTTGAATTAAAAATTAAAACTATGGAAACACACAAATTACGTTAAAAATAAGCTAGAAGCAAATCATGATGGTTTTAACCAAATTAGTCCAAAACAGTTACAATATACCATTGAACACCAAAATAACTTGTTATAAGAATATCTTTCAGCGATAATGTGTGGGGTATGTGCTAAAATAGTGAACGATTTGCGAGTTAAGACATTTTGAAAAAGAATAAAAAAGCATTTATAGTAAAAGCTTTCTAACCAGGATACCTACGGTGGATAAAAAGTTGTCTAACGAAGAGCTGGCACATTTTTTTAGGGGGGAGTATGCAATTGAAAAAAAATAGTCTAGGCTACATAATGTCTAGAATTTTTTTTACGCATCAAATAAAATATTTTAAAAAATAAAAAAATCAAAGCATGCTCTGTTACAGTTCTATAAATTTTAAATCACATTCAGATGAAATACAGTATATACGTTTGTGTATCTAATGTAATAATTCTCACTGGTTTTGAAAAACTGTGTTAAAAGATACTGCTTTGCTTGTTTATATTATGACATTACTCACTGTTTCCCAATACTTCGTTTTAGTCCAAATAAAAGTTAAATCGTTTTTGGTTGGCCATATGCAAATAATTCCTTAATGAACCCAACAGATCATTGACGGTTGTTGGCATTCTCAGAAACAGGAATAGTAGCATCTTCATTTGAAGATGTTTCTTCAGTCTTCTATTCGTTTATAAAACCTTCACTTGATGCTCAATTTTATCCACACAGACAACAAAGTAGCTACAAGTTCCAGGAATTAGATATACCAGTTTAAAATTGCAAACACATACCCTTTTATTAAACTGAGCCAATGTTTATAAGGGCATAATATCAATAAATATGATCCTTACTTAACACAGTACAGTTATAGAGGGACCAAATGAAAAATTCCAGGAATGTAAAACAAGTAGACAGTTATAAAGAAAGGTCATTATCATTAAACTGAACTTATAACGGAATACAACATTCAATACAATATATATAGCATAAATACATAAAGAATACAAGATAGAAGCATAGGAGGTGTCCAGTTTACAGAATTCAGGTGAGTTCTACACATACTTCGTAAATTAGACAAATAAAAAAGGAGGAGTCAGTCCGGTTCCAAAAAATAAATAAATAATGTTTTATATATATATATGTCCAAGATAATCAGGTGTTTAACAAACAAAACTGTCTAGGTACAGTAGTTTTTCGGGTATTAAACCTTACGGAAGCCCTCAGTACTGCCCCAACCATGGCACTGTTTGTACTAACTAGATTTCTACCTGTAGATTATAAAATAAAATAGAGATGAAGTATATTGGCTTGAAACAGAGAGTACAAGACGCAATTGGAATGAAGTTCAGAAATTATAGGGAAATTGGAGACACATTTTTACAAAATTGGCAACATGTATGGAATAACTTAGATAAAGGAACTAGAACATAGTAAAATTCAGAATAAAGTGTGTAGTGAAGTGAAGATTAATTGGTGTGAAGTAGTAAGTGCTAGTAGAGTAAAATTATTTTCAGAAAGATGAGCAGTAATAAAGGTATATTAAGTATAACGTTCCTTAAAATGACATGAGAGTAGAGTGCTGTGAGAAAATAGGTAAAATAAATATCGTTACAATGGTGAACAATTGAATTAACAATATATTCGTGTAATGAATAGATTGGTTAAAAGAAAAATTTAGTAATTTATTCAATGGTATTAAATAAGTGAAGGGTATAGATGTATTATTTTAAGAACTATAACGTAAAGTATTTTAAGTTAAATGTGCTGAATACCAGTACATTTATATCGCTGGAGACTAATCATAAAATCTGGTAATACTACAATTTTTGAAAACATTGTACTAGCTGATTACTAGTTACGTGTTTCCTAGGTCACTGCAAGTAGTTATTAAATCACTTACAGCGTAGCAATTTAATTTAACTTCAATTTAATATTGTTCCTTTTATGTTACCTATATTCTTGAAAATGTTTTTGTTATTAAAATTATTATTGAGATTATAATCACTACTATTGTTTTTATGTATTTTTTCTGTATTTTAGGTGCTTAGTTATCATAATTCCATACAATAATGATTGTATAATGTTTTATGTTAGCTTAACATACTTTAACCTGGTTGGTCATATCGGGCAATGAATGAATGAAATTGGTGAAATGATGCTCAAATTATTTCGGAGTCCATGGAGCTTAAAGTTATTCGACAATCATCTTTTCAGAATAAAGGAAACCCTTGAAAAGTTTTTATGTGTTGAACTCACCCTATGCCAGATTCGAACTCGCGACCTGTTGAATGTGAGGCAGAGACGCTAACCCCACACTACCCGGGTGAATTTATAAGTTTAGTTTTAAAGGAATATAACAATACAACACTTTTCAATACGTCTCCTGATTTAGAAACCAGATACCAGGACAACAATTTTATTTTATTTTTTATTGGTGCCATAAATAGTACTGCCTCGCGAATAAAAGGAAACAGTGAAAAGCTGGTGCTGAGGAGGTGGCTTTGAACAACGACTTTTCCTATATGAGTTATCTATTTATAGCATACGGTATTATCCTATCTTTTCTCTTTCTTTCTTTCTCTCTCTCTCTTCTTTCTTTATTTTTTCTTTTTTTCTTTGTTTCTTTCTATCTGTCTTCGCTCTCTCACTGTTTTCGTTTCTCTCTTTTTCTTTTCTTCTCTTTCTCTCCTTTCTTTTCGACTCTTTCCATCCTTTCTCTCCTTTCTTTGCTTCTCTCATTTTTTCTCTCCTTCTTTCGCTCTTTTTTCTGTGTTTCTTTCTGTCCTATTTTTAAACATTCAATCCTTAGAATTAAAACAGTTACTCCAACCCCTATTTCTAGTTAGCCTACTACCCCTGCAACTTCATTAAAAATTTCATCTTCATACGGTACATAGCAGCTTTTTATGGCTTTTCCGATAGTGGCAATATTTTCAATCAGTATGAAACGTAGATACTTGCAGCACTAAAGGAGGCAAAGCGGCACTGGCATCGCGCATTTTGGTTGGTGCTTACCTATAGTTTAAAGCAGCTTAGCGTTCCTCCTTTGGTCTCCATAGTCACGCCAGTACAGTGTGAAATCATATTCCTCAGTTTATTTTAGAAGTGAAAGCAGCATTATGAGTGTGAAAGAATACCGCTTACTAATAGCATTTGATTTACATGACTGGTACCCGAAGAGTTTCTTGCATTTTGATCATTTTTTCATCGCAAGCCGCTCCTGTTCAGCCAGTGTAATGTTTGTCCTGATGTGCTTTGTTCATCTTCCTTTTTTCAAGAAAGCCATTAGTAAATGAGTCAAAATACAGCAGAAATAGCATACTTATCGGCAAAGGCAACAGAAACAAATATAACCACCCTTTAATGAGAGCACCCAAGTAGTTAGGATAGAACGGTTCTGGTACAGGGGCAGGTAAGTATACATGGGAAAGATAGGAAATTCAACGAGGATGCATACCTTAGCGTGAGCATTCATGTGTAAGATATGGACTTCAAGGATCATGCTAGGAGGAGGAGGAACTTATCTTATACTCAGAGCGTTAGGTGTACTTTTTCAGCCCATTGTGGTCCTTTTCAAGGTTGGCTGCTTTGTTCTGCATTTATTTGTGTGTTTTTTTTCCAAAATTTTGAAATGTTTATCGATTTTTAGTACTGCGGTTCGTCGATTGAAGTCCTGTGTATTATTATAATGCAGTGTTTTTTGAGTGTGTACAAAAATTTTATAAGCTCTTTGTAGGTTTTTTGAGTGCTAGGACAGCTGTTTCGAATGCTTTTAAAACATTTCCTATCATTGGGGAGGGTGTTTAAGTCCCTAGGTCAGATGTTCCAGAGTTCTCATCAACTGATTTCACGTCAATTTGGGGGGAGGGTATTTAGGGTGCTAAAGCCTGTATTTTTCTCCTTTACAGACATTTTTGCTCATATTTTACGTTATTTTACAGAGTTTACTGTTGATTTTTGACGCTTTTGTAAGAATTTTATTATGCCTTAGGTTTACTATTCAGCGATTGTAGTGTTTACACATGCATTTTTTTCGAGAGTTGTAAGATGATTTTAGTGTTGCCACTATTGTTTAGTATGCTTTCTAACGACATTTCATAACATTTGGAGGGTATTTAGGTCTCTAGGTAGTTTAAAGGTACTTTTTAAACATTCTAGGTCTTTTAACTGACGCCACGCCATTTTGAGAGTATTTAAAACTTTAAAGCTGGTATTTTAGGCTATTTCACACGTTTTTCCTCATATGTTACAGTATTTTCTAATGCTTTTTAGCACTTTTACAAAAAATTGTGTACGACTTTTAGACGATTTTTTCAGGGATTGTAATGCTTCCTCATACATTTTCCAGGATTTTAATGGAGAGTTTTAGCGTTATCACTGTTATTTAGTAGGTTTTTTAGGCGATGCCAAGCCATTCGAGGAGAGTGTTTAGACCTGTAAGACAGCTAGATTCAGGGTATTGATTAGCCAGTTTAAATATTCGCCATGCATCTCGAACCATTTTGTTGGAGTATACGACTCTCAAGCAATCAGTTTTCACTTTTTCAGACGTTTTATTAATATTTTACAGTATTTTGCAGTGTTTTATAATAAGTTTATCACTTTTATAGACATTTTATCATATTTTGAGTATACTTTGTAGCATTTTGCAGAAATTTGTGGTGCTTTGTGCCTCCTTACAAACCATTTACGACTTTTAAGATATTCAGAACTATAAAGTAGTGTTTCGACCCACTTTGAATTTATTTTTAGAAGCTTTTTAAGAACTTTATGACAGGAACGAAGGTCTACTTTTGATATTTTGGTACGTCTAGGAGCACTTTAAGTGTCCTTTCATGTGACCTTATAGATCCATTTTCTTACGTCTGATGCTGATTTGTTACATTTTGTGATGGTTTTTGTCATTTCTACAAACATTTTCAGGGTTTTTGTTGTAATTGATGACATTGTTTCAGTGTTTCTGACGTCTTTTCACACTATATACTATTTTTTGTAGCATTTTCGTATGTTCCACAATGATGGGACCGCTTTTATAACCAATCCGATGTTACAGTTTTACGTCATTTTCCATAGTTTGGTTCCTATATAATTATTTCTGTTTTGCGTTGCTGTATTTTGCAATCCTTTAAGAGTCATATTATATCCTTTATGCAGGTACAAACTTGTGAAGCGAGGGGAATATGCTTGCACGGTTTCCAGTATTTCTTGTAAATCTACCATTACCAAAGTTACTGTTTTTTCCATTTTTTATTTGTATGATGTCTCATTTTTCAGGGTCTAAGCCTTTGTTGATGAGGTGTTTATTGTTTTGGGAAGATCAAGTTTTCTTCTTTTGTTATTTTTAATGTGTTTTCATTTAATCAACATTCGTTTTCTCTACAATAGTCGTCCCGCTTTTTTCTTGTTATTGTTGTTGTTGCTGCTGCTGTTATTCTGAAAGCGTTGGGTATATTTTCTGAGTTCTGGCCAGTATTTTTAACTTTTTATTTCTATTTGTTTTTATATAAATATAATTAACATTAAAGGTTAGACGTCTCTCCTCTTTTACCTGAGCTTCAGACTAGCATTAGAATTTTTTATTCTAATGGCCGAGGTCCCACCGACCCTCATTCCTATTGTTATTCGTCTATGTTTATGTGTCCTTTACTAGCTGCATGGAAGCGTTCGCAGTGTAAGCTTCAATTTTCTTACTACGTTAGACATGATGAGCAATGCCTTTTTGTATTCTCTCATGATACGTTCACAACTTTGTAGTGGCCATAACTAAAGGTTTAAATTCCATCACCAGCAATCACTCATTTATCATCATAGGGCGATAGAGTGTTTTTGTTGACTTTTACAGACGAAACGTTATGCTGTTTTGACATGATCAAATTCATAGGAGTTCTTATTATCTCACTGATTTTAAGACAATCTACATAACTATCGAATAAGATGTACTGCTTAATAGCGATTCGTTTTAATCCTTAAATCTTTTTTATCATTCCTTCATCAATATCGAGAGCATACAGTTCAGGTATCAGTCCGGCAAAGCGTTGGATGATTTTTTCCATTATCTAAAACTTTAAATTTTCCCAATTTTTTTGTTCTGTATGGAGTGGCTTATGTGACTTGCAGGGTAATCAGATGTATTCAAATGTTCAAGTAATTGCATTTTGTCCTGGTATATGTATGCTGTTGAAACTTGATGGAAGAAATAGTCCATATTCATGTACATAAGCTTCAGGTTTTCTGTCCCATAATACGGCAATAGCATTTAATATTGGTATTAGTTCATGAGGCGTTTTGAGATATCTAGCATACTCATGCCAATGTATATTGTCATGTTGAATATAATCTGTCGTGAAGCCATAAAAACAACTGCTAGTTTAGGTCCATACATACTTTTATCGATGAATGTAGGCTTAGAAATCAGCTTTTCCAATATCTTCTCGTTAGTCAAAACGCGTATATCCATGCGCTTACGAATGTTCCGCATGGTTTTTCCAAACATAGCATTGTTGAAGAGTTTATATAGGTCCTTTTCAAAGTCATTTCTAGCCTGTTGCCGCAGCTTATTATTAAACGCTATTTAAGGTTTTAAAGAGCACGATTGTTGAAATTGTAGCACACGATGGATTTTTAATGGTCGTTGTCCATGTGAGGGTGCCTGTTTTAACATCATGTAATGTACAACATATTTCTTCCTGCTTCTAAGGTGTGTAATTAGTTTCTTTACAGTTAAATTCTTTGGCTTCAGACACTCAGGCATAAATGACAAATAATTATGGAGATCGTGAAGCTCACTAAAAAAATCCACATCAACTTTGAATATATATCCAAGAGGATCATCATCTTTAAGTGTTTCTATATTAATACTATCAGGACAAATCCACTCAAATCCTCCATAACGCAGTGGATGCTGCATAGCCCATTCATATTGGTAATTTGCGTCTTCAAATGTAATAAATAGAGTTGGTTTATTAGGATTAAACTCCTCCATGTAGGTGTTGTTAGCCCGGACATACCGATGAGACACCTGACACAAGCCTCCTCTTATGCCAGATTCTACCATGAGAAGCTGCGCATAAGCCAATTACAATTTTAGCCGAATCCCAGTATACAAAAAATAGCATCCCATGTAAGCCCCGTAAATGTAAAGTGACGTTGTTCAGGATCAACATTATGACTATTGAATTTTTGACCTCTGAAGGCTTCGAAAACATCTGCTTGTAGCAGAACATATGAGTTTAAGTAGAAGTCGCAGTATTCTACCAAATTTCGCACTGTTAACTGCTCATACATTTTTAGCATATATGTAGTCTTGCTCATTGATTTCATTTTTATTTAGTCTATTGTAGAACGCTTCCTTTACATGAGGGCATGTTTCTTTTTAAACATCACATGGAGTTATGTAATCATAGAAATATACTCATTTGCGAGTCAGCAAAGCAATCTTCTTTTCTCCAAAGTATTTGCATGGCATAGGAAACGATGTTAGGGTTTTCGTTACTTTACCCAAACTTGAACTGAGGAAACGGTAAGTATCCGGCAACCGAAGCTTAATATCTCCAACATGCTTCTAGAATAAAATATACTTTTCTTCTGAGTATGGAATCACTTCCAGTTTTTCGCTTGTACAACCTAACTGTTTAACGATGAAATGAAAATCATATAAGCTTGAAAACAGGAATATATTTCGGTGTTTTGTATGTTAGATTGCATTCATTAAGGAGCCTTCCTATATATTCGCCAGTCAAATGGGCATGATCCCTAACCTTTAAATTATCTTCAGTGAAGTTTTTATTACAGATATAGTATTCAGTAGAAGACTTAAAATCCTCATGTTGTTGGTCCGTTAGTTTCAGAGGTTTGGTAGATTTGTATATACTATTAATCTTCTCTGCGAGGGACATTAGATAATCCAAAAGTTTCTCAGCAGTATCATATCCTCCGTATACATAAGAGGCAATAGGAAGCTCAGTCTGTAGCTGCTGAAGAGAGGTCGTTGGTTTGACGTAAACAGCGAAACTTATTGGGGAATGCATCTGATAGAGTGTTGTATAGGAAGCTTCCGGGTTAAACTCGCATGAGTAATACGGAATAAGAATACTCTCAACATCCGCATAGATGACATACGGAAGTTTTAGCATCCTCTCCGCAATTTAAACTGAACGATAGAGGTTCCCTTTGGAGGCATAACAATCCAAGCGACAGCATGTTTCCTGCAGATAATAGCATGTTCCTTCAATTTTTGCACTCCACTTGGTCCATATCGTGCATCTAAATTTGTCAAGCAGCGTTTACAGGTGTACAATTGTTCTTCATATTTTGTCTTTTGTTCTCGAATAAGTTTCCCAAAGTTCTTGAAGTATACATTATGATGCGAACCATTTCCTCCACTGAGAAGAACAAGGTCGCGGTGATCAGACAGTTCTTCCTCTACAACCTTTACTGGAAACACTTGTTTCTTTCCATCCAGTACAAATACGTTGATAGATATATCATTAATTTTTAAATGTCAGAATTTCTGACAATGGCGTAGAAAACGTGATGCACGAGAAGACATATATTATTACGAGCTTCTGGTATTTGTAGACACGTTGAGGATACTTTTGAATATATTGCTCAAGATTAGCGTAGAGATTTCACCGCTCATCACTATAGTTCTAAAGGTTCTCACATGATTTCTATAGATGCAGGTAGAGAAATATAACCGCTTCCACGAAGGGGTGTTGTACTTATTAATTCAAATGGGTACCTCCTCCACAGCAAGCAAAGCCCAATTGCTTCCTTTTAGTGGTGATTCCTCCATTTCAGGAGTCAGTTTCTTAAATTTGGTCTCCACCGTGACTTCAAAATCAGTTTCTGGAAACAATGCATGATTCCTTGTTTTTTAAGGTCATGTCAGTAATTTCCCCAGCATTATTTACAAATCGACATTCCACCAACAGGTTAATATTTACAGCTATATCCCCAGCTCTTTTTGGACAGTTTGCGTAATCCTCTGTCTATTTTCTTGCAGGTAAGTGTTCATATCCTTGTAGAATTGCATTGGAAGAAGTAAGATTTCTGACGCCCTATAAACGATGTCTCATACTCTTTCGTGTCACACTCATTTTCCATTGTAGTCAATAGTTGATGTCGTGTAGACTCAGTTTTTCTTTTCTTAAGAGGCATGCCTACTCCACTATGCTCTTCTTGACGAATTCCATTTTATCCGCTACTGAAAGTTGCAGCACAATGTTTACATTAGATGAGTTGTTCGCAGCTCATTTCATGCCGTCTCGTGTAATAGCTTCTTTGAAAGGTTTTGCCGCACTTAATACAACTGTAGCCAAAAGTAGAACTGGCAGATACTCCGCTGAATGAAGCTTTCTGCAGGTCTTCAAACTGATAAATACTTCTAAGTACGATATAAAGAACAGAACCTTTATCACCGTAACACGTTCTTATCGCTATTGGTAGCTAGTTTCCCTAAGAAGAGCTAATAAACTCGACTATAAAATAACTGCCGGAATGAAGATCTACTACAGACAGCCCCTACTATTTTTACTAACTGCACGGTCCTGCTAGGAGAAACACTTTTATCTACACAAACGCGTGAAATATATTATCGAGGATTAAGGATGCTCATCACCCGCTGTTATTCCCCATCAAAGCCGTCAGACAGGTTAGTGCTCCTTTCTCCCCCTTAAAACTGAGTTTTATGTTTTAACCACAGGCATGTTCTTTCTATCAGCATATGCCGCTAGTTAGCTTAAACCCTGAAACCAGTTTTCAAGTTGTCCAATCGCGAATCATCTTGTTCAGACGTGTTCTCTTTCCACACCATCCGCTACCCAGTACAGAAGGATAGCAACTAGACCAACTGTATTCATTCCCCGCATGTACAAGTCACCCATATTCAAGATGTTTTAAGAAGTTTTATTATAAAACAATCGTGTTTATTGTGTGTTTTAATGTCTTTATTAGCGTTTATATACTTTTATACAAATAAATTCATACATTTTATTTTGGTAGTGTTTAACGACCGATTTTACTACCTGTGGCACAGCAGGATATACATTTTCATTTAACCTAGAGTTTTGCAAGAGAAGTTGGAAGCCTGTCATTCATTAGCCTGCTGTTTCCACATAAACCTGATCCAACAGGTTAGAGGATCTACCTTGCGCTAAGAATACTGTTTCCGTCATATTTTAAGTAATTTTTAGGTTTCCGTTTTCTTACATAGGCCCCAGGGCAGCATCGTAGACAAGAATTATTTCTTTTAGGTACATTTTCTTCTAGTTGTCGCATTTAAAGCCTAAACCGCAAGGATTAGGTTGTTCTTCATGGTTAATTAAGCATAGTAATACTTTTATATACGCGTTCCAGGGGTTATTCAGCATTAAAAGTTGAAGTGCATACGAAATCCTAAAAAGACCTGTCATGAAAGGACAGGAATCGAACCCGTGTTTTTTATAGCTATTTACCATTTTAGTATTCGGAATATTAGCTCTTAATGTGTGTATACATTTAAGGTATATAGACTCTTAGTTTAGAAGTTATAAAAACGAACCTTATACACCCGAATTAAGACCCTAACGCTATATTTTTATTTGTATCAGTATTAAAGAACGGAAGGAGAGGCACCTGCTTCCGCTTAAGTTGCTCTCTTCATTTCCATTCTTCTAAAAGTTACTCAACTTGGAAGAAAAGCCCTTTGGTGTCGGGGATCGAAGTGGATCCTCTAGGCCAAGAAGTGTTTAGAACCTTAAATGAATGGGCTAACAGCATTAACATACACGTTTTCCTGTTAGTATTGGTCTAATAGATGATGATTAAGGTCCAAACTTAAAATATCCTCCAAAATTATAATTCGAATCAATGACCTGCGATGATAATTTATTCTCACAACTGTTGATGCGTAATAATAATTGTGTAGGAAGCTTTGTCGCGTCTCCTTAGGATTAGTAGTTCCTGAGATAACTGTTTTGAAAGGTTTTGCTCTAAGACAGGACTTTTAGGTAAATCTGTATATATTTTATCATTGCACGTAATGTTCTGCACTGAATAAAGTTTGTTCGAGGTCAGTATCTAAATTAGTTTAGCCCCTATAAGAGATTACATTTTCATATATCAGCCTAGAACCGAACCGACAACCTCTAGGTTAAAAATCAATATATAGTCATTGTCTGGCATGCTAAAACCATCAGTCCCCGCATTTTATGTTAAATTTCGAGTTATTGTTCAGGATTCAGGCAAAAACTTATAAAGTCATCGATAGCCATGGCTTCGAACCATGGACCCAGAATATCAAATTATAATTAAATATAATGTACCCTATACTCTGTGTCTCATCCTATTAGGGCTAAGAATTCCTGAGAAAATCATGTTTACGTTTTGACATGAAATCCTGGACCCAAAAGTAAACTGATGTACACTAATAACATTACCCTAATTCCTAACTGTTAAATGCATTTTACGCGATGTCTTTAACTAAATCAGTTTAGGAGTTATATGAAGCTAAAGTTTAATATATTCACCCAAAATCGAACACAAATAATATGGACCCTTGCCGGTATTTGTTCCTGGACCGCAGTAAGCAGAGGAGTTGACCACTTTTTATTGCATTGTTCTATCTTAAGCCGTTCAGGAGATATAAGCCAGTATATATTATGTTATAAAAATATGTTCCATCATTTGCATAATAATATCTCTTTTCCTTTTTTATGGCCGTATTACCACAGTTTTAAACGTACTAATGTTTCCTCGTTTTCAGAAGAGTATTTGAGTTTCTTTTGGACTTTCAATTTATTTTGTAATAATTTTAGTAGTTTCTTATTGTTTGTTAATTAGTTGTACTTTAATTATGTAAAACCAGATTAAGTACACTTTTAAATTCATATTTCTCGTAAAAAAACGAATTCGATTTGATATCTTGCACTTTGTTCCATCTTCAAAATTGTCAGAGTTATACTACATCCGCTGTTTTCCGCGCTTTTCCGGGCTTTTTCGTGGGGGCGTGGTCCACGAGAGCGTGATCCGCGGGCTCATTAATATGCATCAATGATTGATAGCTGTCAGATATGCAAATAAATTGCTCTAATTATTATTCAAAATGTTATATGGACATTTTTATATGCAAATGAATTAATTGTGCAAATGCATTGCTCTAATTATGCAAACGTGCACCAGGACTCACCTTTTTAAACTACTAAATGATGGCTTATATCTCCTGAACGGCTTAAGATAGAACAATGCAGTAATAGGTGATCAACTCCTCTGCTTACTGCGGCCCAAGCACAACTATCCTAGAGGCTTCATATTACTTGGGTTCAATTCTGGGTGGATATATTGAAATTTTGCTTCATATAACTGCTAAGTTAATTTAGATAAAGACTTCAAGTAATGTGCAGTGAATAGATATGAATTGGCGTAATGTTATAAATTACATTAGTTTACCTTAGCTTCCGGGACTTGATGTCAAAACTTAAACCTGATTTTCTCAGGATCTGTTAGTCCTAGCATTATCGAACACAGACTATATAGTAAATATTATTGCGCTACATCAGATTACATTATAGTTAGTAAACATGAATCCTTGCTTCCAAACCTTAACTTTCGACGACTTTTTACGTTTTTGGCGGAATCCTCAAATTTAAGGCCTAAATTAACATAAAAGGCGAGTGTTGATGGCATTAGCATGCCAAACCATGATTATTAATTGAATTTTAGTTTTAGTATACAGGGTTTCGGTTCAATTCTAGTTTGATGTTAGGATATTTTATCTCTTTTAGGTGCTATAATAATTTAGATACTGGTTTGGAACAAACTTTATTCAGTATACAGCATTACGTGTAATAGTTTAAATATATACTGAATTAGCTAAAGGTCCTGTGTTCGAACAAAATATTTCAAAACTATTATCTCAGGAACGATTAATGCTAACGAGACGAAGCAAAGCTTCCAACACAGCTATTAATACATATAAACAGCTGTGGGATTAATTTATGATTGCAGGACGTTGGTTCGAATTTATAACTTTCGAGGCAATATAAGTTTAGAGCAAAATCATCAAATATTAGACGAACATATACAGGAGCACGTGTATGTTGATGCTGTTAGCACAGGGATGAAAAATTCTAAGTACTTCTTAGTCTAGAGGACCAACTTCAATCCCCGTCTGCAATGGATTTTAATTCCAAGGTGAATAGCTCTTACAAGAATGGAAATGAAGAGAGCGAATAAAGTGGAAGCAGATGCCTCCCCGACGTTCTTTTATAATAATTACAAATAAAAAAAAATAGAATTAGGGTATTAGTTCGAGGCCATAAAGGGTTCGTTTTTTTAACTTCTAAACCAAGAATATTATATAGCTTAAATATACAAAATAAGAGCTAATACTGTGAATATTAAATTGATTAATAGTCCTAAAAAGAACAGGGGTTCGATTCCTGTCTTTTACTGACAGGTCTTTTTAGGATTTTGAGTGCTCTGCAACTTTTAAAGCTGAAAGACCCCTGGAACGCGTATATAAAAGTATTAATATGCTGAATTAGATATATACAACAACCTAGACGTTGGGCTTTAAGCTTTGAATGCCGAAAACTTGGAGAAAATGCAACTAAACTATATAATCCTTGAATAAATAGGGTAGGGTGTCTACTATGCTGCCCTGGGGGCTATATAAGAAAACAGAAACCTAGAAATTACTGAAAATATGACGGAAACAGGATTCTTAGCGCAAGGTAGATCCTCGAACCTGTTGGATAACGCTTATGTGCAAACAGCAGGCTAATGAATGTTAGGCTTCCAACTTCACATGCAAAATACTAGGTTAAATGAAAATGAATTGCCTGCGGGGCCAAAAGTGGTGAAAACAGTCGTTAATCACTACCAAAAAATTCATGATTTATCTGTATAATAGTATATAAACACTAATAAAGACATTAAAACTCACAAAACACATGCCATTGACATATAATTTAAATTCCTAAAACATCTTAAATATGGGTGACTTGTACGTGCGGGGAGTGAATACAGTTGGTCTAGCTGCTATCCTTCTGTAGTGGGTAGTGGATGGTGTGGAAGGAGCGCAAGTCTGAACAAGATGATTCGGGATTAGAAATACTGAAAACTGGTTTAAGGGGTTAAGCTAAATAGCGGCGTATGAGGACAGGAAAAACATGCCTGGGGTTAAAACACAAAATCCGGTTTTAGGGGGGAGACGGAATCACTAACCTGTCGGACGGATTTGATGGGGTATAACAGCGAGAAATGAATGTTGAACTTGCAACTGTACATGCTTAATCCTTCATTATATGATAACTCATGGGTTTGTGCAGATAAAAGTGCATAAAACTATTAAATCTATTAAAACATGAAAAAACATGTATCTGATATATAATTTAGCCTCTTAAAGCCTCTAAAATATGAGTTCAAGTTCGAGCAGTAAACGCAGAAAACCCATGGAAATGGCATTGCTTAAGTCACGTGACATCCTAGCAGGTCCGTACAGTTGGTATAAATAGCAGGGGCTCTCTGCACCTAGACCCACCACCAACTCCAAATCCCTACAATACACTCCCTCAAGATCCTCGAGACCAACTGATCCCCGCCTCCGCGGCAAACCTCCAACCACCTTTGCTTCCTTTTCCCACCCACCCTCACCTCCCTCCTGCTCCACACCCAGCCGGCCTTTTCGCACCCTTTTTCCACCCACCTCCAGCAGCCACTCACCCATCCCACTTGCACCTGTCCCTGCTTCTCCTACCCCTACATCCTGCAGTAACCCAGCACCTGCTCTCCCCTCTTCCTTATCCACCCACAACCTGCACTCTACTCCCAACTCACCCCCACCTCGCTCTCTAGCACCCCTGTTCCCTCTTTCCGTCTCCCAAATCCCTGCTCCCCACCCAACCGCACCACCCCCACCATCCAACTACTCAACCACTTCCTTGATCTCTCACACAAACCCCTCCTCTCCCACAATCACCCCAACCCCTCTCCCTCCCTCACTCCTTCCAAGGACGACGACACAGACCACCACTTCCAATCCACCTCGGAACCACCAGCCAAACTCCGTCTCCCCTTCCACAGCCCTGACTACACCTCTTCCTTCCACCACCGACGGACACAGACAAGCACCACCTTGCCGGACATTTGCAGAGTCGGCGATGACTACCTTACCCCCACCCATATACGTCAGACACAGGTACTCTGCAACCCTCAGTGCAGTACTGAGGCGGTTCGACCAGCAGCTTCGCCCAGAGGAGTACACGGTGCGACAAGCGGCGTATACGCACGACTTTGCCGTGCGAATGCGTAACGCGGCAGACTACAGAAACCTGGTGCTGTTCCTCCAGGAACAGGGAATCGAGTTTCAGGTCACAACGCCCGCAGAGGAGAGGACCTACAGGGTAGCGATCAAGCGCCTCCCTTTAGACGGTGCAGACAAAGAAGTCAAGGAGGAGCTATTATCCTCCGGCTTCTCTGTCGGCCGTGTGACACAACTAAGACGATTCGACAGAAACCGAACTCCCCTTCCTATATACCTTGCAGAGCTCCTCACCGAGGACGACTACCAACGCTGCCTAACTCACCTGAAAACAGTTCTGCATTTCAGCGTACAGGTAGAAGACTATTACCGGCCACCTATTCCGCTGCAATGCAGGAAGTGCCAGCTGCTAGGGCATCACGCCAGCCACTGTAGGGCGCCAACGCTAACCTGCTCCAAGTGCGCCGCTCACCACGATTCGAGCAGTTGCCGGACACCTCCGGACATGAGGCACTGTGCCTTATGTAACGGCAGAGGACACGGGGCGCGCTACAGGGGCTGTCCGGCCTATCAGGCCTTCGCCGACAGGCTACGGGCCACATCCCAGGGCCAACAGCACCGCCACCATAACCAACAGGTGGACCTTAGGACCAGGTCACCTCCCCCTCACCAAGAACCTCGTACCCAGCCTCAACCTACCCAGCAGCCGCCAACGAGAACTCCAGCACCTAGACTATCAACTCCCCAGCCACCAGTTCCGAGGGAGCGGACCATAGCAACCTCCAACAGAGATGCCCCGTCCTCGACCACCACCACGCTGCAATGCTCCTGCTGTCCAGCAGCCTCTCAACACCAGGTTCCGCCCCGGAACGGAGCATACCAGGATGTTCTGCAACACCGCCAGGGATCAGGCACTCAACCTACTCACCCTCTTCCTCATTAATCCCAATGACACCCAGTAGGTCCTTCAGCAGTACTACGACTTCCTCACCCTGGTCCTAAATCCTACCATCCATTTCTATGGCGTCTGAAACCACCAGAGTCATGACATGGAATGCCCTTGAGCTAAGACGCCGCAAACATGAACTCTCCGACTTTCTCCTCATTCACCAAATAAAAGTAGCTCTCATTACCGAAACACATCTCTCCTCCCGGGATCGCTTCACTGTCCCGGGCTATCAAGCCTATCGCGCAGACCGAGATCGAAATGGCGGGGGTACTGCGGTACTTATACAGCATAGCATTCTCCACAATCAAGCACATATACCTGCGCTAGCCCGATTGGAAGCATCCGGGGTTTACGCCCAATTGGACAGCCGGAGAATTCTGCTTGTAGCAGCTTATAATCCACCCCCAGATATCGAAACAACCGACTTGGACACCATACTAAATATCCACCCTTCAGTTCTAATTGCCGGCGACCTGAATGCCAAGCACACCAACTGGAACTGCAGAAATTCTAACCAAGCGGGAACCCAACTCTATAGACACGAACAAAGCTCAGATTACATTATAATAGCTCCCAATGACCCAACACACATCCCCTTCAACGCCCAACACCTACCCAGCATTTTGGACATTGCCCTAGTCCGCAACATTGCCCACTTCCAAATTTCAGCCACTGTACACAACGAATTATCCTCTGACCACCTCCCAGTTGTGTTCAATCTGAAAGGCTCACTCGCCCCAGCTCCTCCCCTTCGAAGGCACAACTTTAACAAAACCAATTGGGACTTGTTCCGACAAACAATAGACGAACACCTACCCGACATCAACGTCACCACACATGATATTGACACGGGTGCAGCAACCCTACAAAACACTATTTGCTTTGCCATCACGGTATCCATGCCGACACAAACACATAATGCAGGTCACTGTCCTCTCCCACCGGACATCAAATCCGTTGCAACTGAGCGCAACAGAGCTCGCAAGCGTTGGCAGCGTACCCGGCACCCCGCAGAGTTCGCCCGCCTACAGCTCCTAAATTCTGAGCTGCGCCGACGCATTGCCGACGTAAAAACGGAGCAATGGAACAATGTTCTGAAAGACCTAAACCCAGAACACGACTCTCTCTGGCGAATTGCTAAGAAATTATCCAAACCCAGAACTTAAATCCCACCTCTACATTACAATGGCTACATAGCCACAACAGATTCGGAAAAGGCTGAGGCTCTTGCTGATCAGTTGCAAGAGGCACTCACCCCAAACACCATTCCAAGCTCCCCGCGTTTCATACTAGAAACGGAAACTCTTACTCGTATCAGGCTACAACGGCCCACCAACATGAAAAGGCGCCGCACTTGCAATTCCGAAATTAAATGGCTCATTAAACACCTGCCAAACAGAAAGGTCCCTGGCCCCGATCTCATTCCAAATCGCGCCCTCAAGCAGCTGCCCTATAAGGCCCTTACCACACTGACCTCACTCTTCAACGCCATCCTGGATCAGGGCTACTACCCTGCATGCTGGAAAAATGCCCTGGTCCTTCAATTCCCTAAGAAAAATAAAGACCAGTCAAACCCTAACAACTACCGCCCCATTAGCCTATTAAACACTCTGAGTAAACTTCTGGAAAAAATTGTCCTCAAACGCTTAAACTCCTTCATTCACAAACACAACATCCTGATTCCAGAGGAGCTCGGTTTCAGACCACAACACTCCCCCACACTACAACTGGTCCGAGCCACTGAGCAAATTACTCATGGCTTCAACAACAATAAGTCGACGGAAGCAATTCTCCTGGACACAGAGCGCGCCTTTGATCGCGTATGGCACCCGGGACTCCTAAGGAAACTCCACGACTACAGCATCCAAGACTCCATTATCAAACTTATAGCAAACTACCTAGCCGACCGGACGTTCCAGTCCAAAGTTAATGAAACCCTGTCCTCCCGAAAAGTAATCCGAGCGGGCGTCCCGCAAGGCAGCATACTAGGTCCTCAACTTTTAAATTGTACATCAACGACTTACCAAAAACCCCCTCTGCAGACTACTTCATCTACGCCGACGGCACGACTATCATGACGCAGTCTGGATCCCCACGACTCCTGACTAACCGACTTCAAGTAGCATTAACGTCCCTAGAGGACTGGCTCACCAAGTGGCGCATTAAAGTGAACACAGCCAAATGTGAAGCCATATTTTTCTCAAAACGGGTCAACCACAGGAGATACGCACGCACACTACAACCTCTCCAAGTATTTGGTAATCTCATCACTTGGAAACCAACAGTAACCTACCTAGGCGCAGTACTAGACCAAAGTCTCACCTGGAATAAACACATCCAGTGCGCCCGGCAGAAAGCGAATGCAACTAGCAAACATTTACCCTCTAATCCATCTCAACAACACGCTCAAACTTCGTTCATGCTTAACCCTCTACAAAACACTCCTTCGACCAATTCTCACTTACGCTTCACCAGCCTGGGGATACATAGCCCCCAGCCACATCAAAAAAAAAACTACAGCAGTTCCAAAACAAAGTCCTGCACCTTATCGCAAAAGTACCAGCTATCACACCGGCGAGTACACTTCACGGGGAACTCAAAGTGCACACCATAGAAAAATTCATAAAGATGCTTACCCACGATGTGTACGCCCGTACCACAAAAAGCCACAACCACCTTATAGCCGATCTTGGCAGATACGACACCACCACAAACAAGCACAAACACCCACTCTCCCTATTCGATAGGAACCTTTCTGAAACAATCACACCCGAAGACATCCAAGACTACCTGGAATTCTTGGTCCCAGACTGACACAGCAACCACCGTCTCAGCCCACTCCTACACTGACCTCTCCTCCGCTGTTCCTTTTCCACAACTCCTTAAACACTCAAATAATCACCACTATCTCTCTCTTTTCACAGCCAGCCCTCCAAAGTCCCTGCTCTCATAGGGCGGCCCGGGTGGTAGAGGGCCCCCCCCCCAAACTGTGACCAAACACTGACCTGCGCCATTGTACCCGGTACACGAACTTAGACACTCATGCTGGATTCTTACGATAACCCTGCTCGACCCCGGATAAGAACCATGGATACCCTCTCAGCGGACCCGGGGGAAGGAGGGCCCCCAACTACCTTCGACACGGCTTGCACGCGGACACGATTGGAGCCCACCACGGAATACACAACTCAAAGCACACGTTCAAGGTTTTCTCTAGCAATGTAGATATGGATTCACTAACTTAGATTAAACGTAGACTTTCTAATAACCACCAGACCCTGGCCACACCAGACTGAATCTACCTCATCCAAACCCTCACCACCCTTCCTCCAGAACCACAGACAACCACATAATATATTCACACACTATGACCCCTACAGGCCCCTCCTACTTCCCGAGGCAACACTCAGGGCTTCTGTCATGTTTGTTGCCCTTGCCTGTTTTACCCTTCACCCGCTCGTATGCTCGCATACCAGCACTGCATGGTACCGTTTACTTACCAGAGTGATTTAGCGGAACTTGACTCGTACCTGTACGTTTGTAGCGCCGTAGACTAACAGCACCCTTCCCAGCCCTTGCATGTCTTTGTATACTAACTGCTTGTGCATGGGGAGACGATATAGCCTTCGAGGATGATCGTCACCGGGGGCGGCGGGTGTGGGGCCGCCCCTTAAAAAAAATAGCAGATCTACATTCCGGCAGATATTTTCGAGTCGAGTATATTAGCTCTTCTTAGTGAAACTAGCTACCAATAACGACAAGATCTTGTTACGGTGATACAAGTTCTGTCCTTTTTATCGCACTTAGAAGTATTTTTCAGATTGGAGAGCTACAGACAGCTACATTCAGCGGAGTATCTGCGAACCCTACTTCTGGCTACAGTTGAATTAGGTGCGGCAAAACCTTTCAAAGGAGCTATTGCAAGAGTCGGCATGAAATGAGCTGCCCACAACTCTTCAAATGTCAATATTGTGCTACAACCTTCAGCAGCGGATACAATGGAATTCGTCATTAAGTGCATTGCGGAGCAAGCATGCCTCTGAAGAAAACAAAAGCTGAGCCTACCCGATATCAA
The DNA here is from genome assembly GCA_030762935.1 of Hymenopus coronatus. NCBI lineage: Eukaryota > Metazoa > Arthropoda > Insecta > Mantodea > Hymenopodidae > Hymenopus > Hymenopus coronatus. The sequence continues at coordinate 293,894,046 of CM060900.1, forward strand.
CTATTGACTACAATGGAAAATGAGTGTGACACGAAAGAATATGAGACATCGTTTATAGGGCGTCTGAAATCTCACTTCTTCCAATGCAATTCTAGCAAGGATATGAACACTTACCTGCAAGAAACTAGACAGAGGATTACGCTATCTGTCCAAAAAGAGCTGGGGATATAGCTGTGAATATTAACCTGTTGGTGGAATGCCGATTTGTAAATAATGCTGGGGAAACTACTGACATGACCTTAAAAAACAAGGAATCATGCATTGTTTCTTGAAACTGATTTTGATGTTATGGTGGAGACCAAATTCAAAAAACTGAATACTGAAATGGAGGAATCACCACTAAAAGGAAGCAATTGGGCTTTGCTTGCTGTGGAGGAGGTACCCCTTTGAATTAACAAGTATAACCCCCCTTCGTGGAGGCGGTTATATTCCTCTACCTGCATCTATAGAAAGCATGTGAGAACCTTTAGAACCATAGTGATGAACGGTGAATTCTATACGCTAATCCTGCGCAATATATTCAAAAACATCCTCAACGTGACCACAAATACAAGAAACTCGTAATAATATATGTTTTCTCATGAATCACGTTTCCTACGCCATTGTCAGAAATTCTGACATTTAAAAATTAATGATATATCTATCAACGTATTTGTACTGGATGGAAAGAAACAAGTGTTTCCAGTAAAGGTTGTAGAGGAAGAACTGTCTGATCACCGCGACCTTGTTCTTCTCAGTGGAGGAAATGGTTCGCATCATAATGTATACTTCAAGAACTTTGGGAAACTTATTCGAGAACAAAAGACAAAATATGAAGAACAATTGTACACCTGTAAACGCTGCTTGACAAATTTAGATGCACGATATGGACCAAGTGGCGTGCAAAAATTGAAGGAACATGCTATTATCTGCAGGAAACATGCTGTCGCTTGGATAGTGCCTCCAAAGGGAACCTCTATCGTTCAGTTTAAATTGCGGAGAGGATGCTAAAACTTCCGTATGTCATCTATGCGGATGTTGAGAGTATTCTTATTCCGTATTACTCATGCGAGTTTAACCCGGAAGCTTCCTATACAACACTCTATCAGATGCATTCCCCAATAAGTTTCGCTGTTTACGTCAAACCGACGACCTCTCTTCAGCAGCTACAGACTGAGCTTCCTATTGCCCCTTATGTATACGGAGGATATGATACTGCTGAGAAACTTTTGGATTATCTAATGTCCCTCGCAATTAAGATTAATAGTATATACAAATGTATTAAAACCTCTGAAACTAACGGACCAAAAACAGGAGGATTTTAGGTCTTCTACTGAATACTATATCTGTAATAAAAACTTCACTGAAGATAATTTAAAGGTTAGGGATCATGCCCATTTGACTGGCGAATATCGAGGAAGTCTCCTTAATGAATGCAATCTAACCTGCAAAACATCGAAATATATTCCTGTCTTCGTGCACAGCTCAAGTTTATATGATTCCCATTTCATCGTTAAACAGTTAGGTTGTACAAGTGAAAAACTGGAGGTGATTGCATGCTCAGAAGAAAAGTATATTTCATTCTAGAAGCATGTTGGAGATATTAAGCTTCGGTTTCCGGATACTTTCCGTTGCCTCAATTCAAGTTTGGGTAAAGTAACGAAAACCCTAACATCGTTTCCTATGTCATGCAAATACTTTGGAGAAAAGAAGATTGCTTTGCTGACTCGCAAAGGAGTATATTTCTATGATTACAAAACATCATGGGATGTTTTAAAATAAACATGCTTGCTTCAAAGGGAGCGTTCTACAATTGACTAATAAAGAGGAAAATAATGATCAAGATTACAAACATGGTGAAAATGTATGGGAGTACTTTAATATCGGAAATTTGGGAGAATACAGCGATCTGTACTTAACCTCAGATGTTCTGCTACTCGCAGATGTTTTCGAAGCCTTCAGAGGTCAAACATTGAATACACATAAAGTTGAACCTGAACATTACTTTACATCTCCGTGGCTTACATGAAATGCTATGCTTTTGTATACCGGGATTCAGCTAGAATTGTTATTGGCTTATGGGCAGCTTCTCATGGTAGAATTTGGCATAAGAGGAGGATTATGTCAGGTGTCTCATCAGTGTGCTCGGACTAACAACACTTACTCGGAGGAGTTTGATCCTAATAAACCAACTTAATTTATCACATACAAAGACGCAAATAACGAATATGAATGGCCTATGCAGCATCTACTGTCTTATGGAGAATTTCAGTGCCTTTGTCCTGATGGTATTAATATAGAAACACTAAAAGAACATGATCCAGTTGGATATATATTCGAAATTGATGTGGATTATCGTAATGAGCTTCACGATCTTCATAATGATATGCCATTCTTGCCTGAGTGTCTTAAGCAAAAGAATTCCACTGTAAAGAAACCTTTTGCACACCTTGGAAGTAGGAGGAGGTATGTTGCATATTACATGATGTTAAAACTGGCACCCTCACATGGATTATGACTAACAAAAATTCATCCGTGCTACAATTTCAACAATCGAACTGGTTAAATATTACATAGCGTTTAATAACAAGCCGCGGCAACAGGATAAAAATGACTTTCAAAAGGACCTGTACAAACTCTTCAACTTTGCTATGTTAGGAAAAAGCATGGACAACATACGAAATAGCATGGATATACACCTTGTGACGAACAAGAAAACTTTGAAAAGCTGATTTCTAAGCCAACAATCATCGATAAAGGTATACAAGGCCCTAACCTAGCAGCTGTTCTTATGGTGTCACGACAGATTATATTGAACTTGCCAATATACATCGGAATGTGTGTGCTGGATATTCCAAAAAACCCCATGTACTCATGGCAATATGATGTTCTATTGCCGTATTATGGGACACAAAACCTTAAGCTAATGTACATAAATACCGACTCTTTCATTCATCGAGTTACAACAGTTAGAACATTTGGATACATCTAAGTACCTAGCATGTCACATGTGCAACTCCACTAAATCGTGTTGGGGAAGTTTAAGGATGAAGCTAATGGAAAAATCATCCAACGCTTTGTCAGACTGAAGCCTAATATGTATGCCCTCGATATTAATGGAGGAATGATCAAAAAGATTAAATGTATAAAACTAAGCGCCTTTAAGCAGTACACCACATTCGATAGTTATGTATATTGTCTTAAAAACAGCGAGATAATACGAACTCCTAAGAACTTTATCATGTCACAACAGCATAACGTTTCGTCTGTAAAAGTCAACAAAATGCCCTATCGCCCCATGATGATAAAAGAGTGATTGCTGATGAAGGAATATCAACCTATGGTTATGGCCACTACAAAGCTGTGAACGTATCATGAGAGTGTACTACATACATTGTGCACATGTATAATGTAGCAAGCAAATTGAAGTTTACACTGCGAACGCTCCCATGCACCTAGTAAAAGACTCATAAAGATAGAAGAATAAGAATGTGGGTCGTCGAGATCTCTGCCATTAGAATAAGTTTCTAATGCTGGTCTCAAGGCCAGATAAAAGAGGAGAGGCGTCTAACCCCTAATGTTAATTATATTTACATAAAACAAATAGAAATAAACAGTTAAAATATTGGCCAGAACTCAGAAAACATACCCAAGGCTTCAACAATAACAGCAGCAGCAACAACAACAACAACAATAACAAGGAAAAAGCAAGGCGGGAATGCTATTCTAGAGAAAACAGATCTTGATTAAAAAAAACACTTTAAAAAAACAACAAAGGACGAAGACATGATCTTCCCAAAACAATAAACACCTCGACAGCAAAGGCTTAGACCCCTCGTTTGGCGCAGGCGTGAAAAAAAGAGCCATCATACAAATAAAAAATGGAAAAAACGAGAACTTAGAATATGTTAGATTTACAAGAAAGACTGGAAACCGTGCAAACATATTCGCATCGCTTCACGATTTAGTACCTGCATAAAGGATATAACATGACTCTTACAGGATTACAAAATACGGAAACACAATACAGAAATAATCATAAAGGAACCATACCATTGAAAATGTGGTAAAACTGAAAAATATCGGATTGACTATAAAAGCGGTCACATTATCCTGGAACATGTGAAAATGATATAAAACGTAATAAATAGTGTGAAAAACGTCAGATACATTGAGACGATATGATCAACTACCACAAAAATGCTGAAAATTGCTGCAGAAATGACATCAACCATCACAAAATGTAACAAATCACCATCAGACGTAAGAAAAGGGATCTACAAGATCGCATGAAAAGGACACTTTAAGTGCTCCTAAACGTACCAAAATGTCGACAGTACACCTTCGTCGCTGTCATTGAGTTCTTAAAAAGGTTCCAAAAATACATTCAATGTGGGTCGTAATACCTATTACCTAAGAGTTTAACACTACTTTATAGTTCTGAATATTTTAAAATTCGTAAATGATCTGTAAGGAGACACAGAGCACTACAAAGTGCTGCAACGTATACTCAAAATGTGCTAAAATATGTGTAAAAGTGATAAAATCATTATAAAACACTACAAAATACTATAAAATATTAATTAAATGTTTGGAATGGGAAAACTGATTGTTTGAGAGTCGTATGTGCTAACAAAACTGTTTGAAATGTATGAAAAGATCTAAAATGGCTAATCAATACCGTGAATCTAGCTGTTTTACAGGTCAAAACACCCTTCTGGAATGGCTTAGCTTGGCCTTAAAAACATACCAAACAACCATGACAACGCTAAGAATCACCATTAAAATCCTGAAAAATATATGAGAAATCATTACAATCACCGAAAAAACGTCAACAATTGTACAGAAATACTTGTAAAAGTGCTAAAAAGCATTAGAAAATAGTGCAAAATCCAGTAAAATATGAGCAAAATCGCCTGAAAAAAAAACCTAAAATACCAGCATTAGAGTCTTAAATACCCACAAAATAGCGTAAAATTAGTTATAAATAGCTAGAATGTCTAAAAGGTACCCTTTAACTAGCTGATCTAGAGACCTAAACACCCTCCAAATGTCATGAAATTTCGTTAAAAAGCATACTAAACAATAGTGGCAGAACTAAAATCATCTTGCAACTCCCGAAAAAAATGCATTTATGTGTAAACACTACAAACGCTGAAAAATAACCGTAAGGCGTACTAAAATGCTTACAAAATGTCAAAAAACAATACGAAAATCTGTAAAATAATGTAAAAAATGAGCAAAAACGTCTGAAAAGTGCAAAATACTATCTTTAGTGCCCTAAATGCTCCCCCCCCAAATAATGTGAAATCAGTTGAACTGAGCTAAAATGTGTGATGAGGATTCTAAACCATCTGACTTAGAGACCTAAACACCCTCCCTAAAGGTATGAAATGTCATTAAAAGCATGGGAAGCAGCTGTCCTAACACTCAAAAAACCTACAAGAAGCGTATAAATCTTCTGTACACACTCATAAAGCACAAAAAAACACTGCAAAATAATAAAACAAAGGACCTCAAACGGCAATCTGCTGTACTAAAAATCGATAAACATTTAAAAATTCTTGAAAAAAAAAACATACAAATAAATGTCAAACAAAGCAGCCCACCATGAAAAGGACCCCAAAGGACTGAAAAAATACACCTAACACTCTGAGTATAAGTTCCACCTCCTCCTCGCTTGACCTTTGAATTCCCTATTTTACCCATGTATGCTTACCCAAGGGTATGCATCCTCCTTGAATTCCCTATCTTTCCCATGCATGCTCACTTGCCCATGTGCCAGAACCGCTCTATCTTGACTACTCACCCATTTTTCGTAACTTGCAAATGCTAGTGCACTCTATTTATAAGCGAAATTTTACTTTTTCCATTGCCTAAAAATAGGAATGTGACGGTTCCACTATTTCTCTCTTATGAACAGATATACTGGTTCTGAACGTCGATACTCGATACTCATTTTGTAAGTAAGGCCATAGGAAATAGCTTCTTAAAAGATTAATTATATTACTTTTAATTTTTAGATTAGAATGAATTTAACCAATTTTGCAATAAATGCTAACTCTGCTACTGTTGATGTGCGGCTTTCAACCGATAGAATGCATTTGATTAAATTCTTTATATATATATATATATATATATATATATATATATATATATATATATATATATCCTCATTTCAATTAAAAGCCAATCACAATAATACCGGTTTGTGATCGAGGCAGTAAACTCGAACAGTGGTTTTTCACTGGATGTTCATGGGGTTTTCTGTGACTTCGTTCATAAGCAGGCACCTAAAATTAGTTTTTAAGCTTCAAAAGCCGCTCTTAATCACTGTGGCGCTATTTGGCCTACTGCTACTCGTTTGTTATCATGGTGTTTATTTTGCCAGTTGCTGGCAATGTGAAATGATTAATCGAGACTTGCTGTGCTCTGCGACAACATTTTGCTTTCCTATTGTATCAGTACAGAATAGCGACTACTGAGTGTATTTGTTGCTTGACCTTGTAGAGATGAAGGTGAATCTGTGAAAAATCACACCAAAAAAATGAAACATATGTGGATTCAGAAATTCGCACATGTTACCTGGAATACGAATATTTGTAAGTTTTGTGACGCCAAAGAATTACCTTTTTTATGGGAAAACTCACCCAGATGCTGAAAAACCATTCTGCGGCTCGATAAGCTGAGGTTTTTTGACTGAGATGTGTTAAAAATATTACTTAGCACGAAGCTTATTCAAACACTGTAATGTGTACCAACAGGTATAATTAGGTAGTTATTTTCTTTTTATTGATTTGCCAGTGTTGAGCTTCAGTTCAGTAGAAATGTTCCCCACCTAGTAAGATTTTTTTTAAATCTGATATTGTAAGAATTACTTTAGATATTGGTGAATGGAAAATCGTAGTGAAAAGAAAGTTTCGCACAAACAGTTGGCTTATAAGGGCGAATACTGAAGGTAGGAGTATTTTACCTATATTTCCGATCTTTTTGTAAGTGCAAATCTATTAGGTGTAAATTATCAGTTATGAACTAAGTTATTGCCTCTTCTCTTCCAGCAGCATGAGTAAACTCCTACATTCAATAGTTATCAGAAGCTGGTGAATAGCCTTTCATTTCAGCAGATTATAATGTATTCAGGAATTAAAAAAAAGAGCGATGTAAAACCATACATTGTTAAGGTGCTCAGTTTCTCTTATTAACCTATAAGTGTAGCAAATATATTTGTCAACTATTAAAATTATCACAATATTAATCACTATTTGAACCTACATTTTTTAAATTTATAAATGCGGCCTTTTTATGAAACGCTACTTCAAAATTTTATTTGGCTGTTAAAATTCACCTCGTTGAAAGTTCCTTTAGGAGCATTATTTAGCAGTGCTATTCAGCAAAATTGCTTATCCAGACGTCATATTCATATATACTTTACGCCATAACGAATAAATAAACCATTAATAAGGCTTAGAAAATATTCTTCCTTTATAGCAGCACAGAACTCCATCTGCGCTAATCCGTTGTGTAACAGATGCATTAACTGTAGGGTTTCGGGTTTGTTGGATTTTATAACTAAACCTTTATTCTTAAAAAAAAAAATGTTGTTGTGTTAGGAGGTTACAGAATGTCAAATAATGCGTGACAATTAGTGACTTTTAAACATTTGTTAAACCTTAATAAAATGTTGGAAATTTGTCCTGAATATGTGAAATACACTCATTTGAAATTATAACATCTTTCTATAAATGTGATGTATTGTATGACTTATTAACGCAGAAACATATCTTGCATATGTAACACATAGCTCTGTTGTTAATTGTGTATACCTGAAAATACAGAGTTTCCTAATTGTATATAATGTTCACTTTTAATGATGTAAAATGTTAAATGGAGGTGGTTGTAATATAGGTAGTCATATATACATGGGTAGTACAAGTGGAATATATTGCGTAGTAACAAACAAGCAGAATCGAAAAAAAGATTGCTTTCAAGCCTTAAGTTAGTTCAATGTCAAGTTATGGCTCGTTTCTGCGGGATACAAGATTTTGTATTTTAGGGCAAGTAAATGATGAGGCTGAGACCATGCCACTGACCTGTCCAGACAAAAGGAGAAACTATACTTGCAATGAAGAAAAGGGTGTAAGGACGATGAACCAGCAAACGTTTAGTGACACATTCGTGTTAACAGTGTGAACCCTCACCAGATCGACGCCCTTCGACATATTTTGGCCGAAGGTGCGTCAAAAATAATTTCTGTTATGGAAACCAGAAAAATGAACATGCAGATATACGAAAGAAGTGTCGAAGATTTATTACATCCTATTACACGTGTTTCGATACCACCGAACAATGAGAGCATCGAAGTGTTAGCGATTTATGTCACAACACATCTAACAAAATCTCACGTATCAGCTTCTTCGGTCCATTCTATAGATATTCACATATATAAATTCTCCTGATGATGACATGTGACTCGATATTATATAATTTTTGTAGTTCGGATGTGTTTGTTGTTAGCGCCTGTGACATAGGAAAGAAGGCAAGTGGTCGTGTTGGAGGAGAACGTGCTGTCGATCTAATTTCGCAAAGTCAAGCAAGACTCATGGCCCCAACAAAATAATAAGAGTAATCACCCTACTTAAAGTAGGGTCGTGTACTGCTCTCACCACGATCTGTAGAGGCGCTCCACGAACAATACCATCCAGTGGCGGGGTCTCACCAGAACACCCAATGAGTTCCAAGCACGTTCCGACCGTGTAACCTAATCTTTATATCAGCCAGTGACGTAGTAACTACCCATTCATTAACTTAGCTGATTTTGAGAAATGAAATTTTCCCCTAACTGATGGCATTGTTTGAATATTACGGGCTGTGATTTCCTATATGTTACTTCAAGTGCAGATATTGTAGCGGTCACAACATTCTTAGAGTGGATTCTTCCTCAGCTGTAAGGGAAAGAGTGGTTACAAAACGTAAAAGGCGTTCTACAAAGATGTTATCTACCTTGGCTGCTATGGTTATAAGTTTCGGAATCGTATTTTCCTAACAATAGGAATTGAGAACTACTTCATTGGAACTGCTTTAAACCTGACATCAATTGTAGAGGTCTTATTCGCCACTGCGTTAATTAAATTTCAACTTAAATTACAACAATTTGAAGCTATTCAATAATTGTGGCACATAAATCATACACACGGCTTATAAGACCAATAAGCAGCACAACTTTCGTTCTTCTGATCTCGAATTTATGGAGTAGCTATTAAAATAAGTCAAACTGCAGAATTAGATAATTGCATTTTAAGAATTTCGCTTAAGAATGCTTAAAGCCCGTTTCGTAGTCCAGCCAAGGAAGTTAACAGAATTAAACAAAAAGGGAAAATAAATTCCCGGTTTTGCAATTCCGGGTAAAAAATAAAAGAGAATATAAAGAAAAACGTTTTGGATATTTACGTAATATCTGTGTTCTCGTCAAATTTACTTCCACTTGTACTATGAAAGAAAATTGTGAATGCTTTTCTGCAAATGAAGGATAATTTATTATTTAAACTAAGTATAGCCATCCTATATATCCTGCCTTAAATCGAAACCAGGCGCCATGAAGCGAAGTTGTAACTCCCCAGGACTCCTAAGTTGAAAGAAGACGGTTTTATTGTTATAATACATTATAATAAATATGCTAAAACATGATCTTAGAGATCGCTTTACTTGTACCCTCACATACAGGACTTAAATCTTAACCATATGTGTCTGAAAACGTACATTTACTTACATTTTGAAAGAAAATAGAATCAGAGGAATAATACCCTTTCGGAGAGAACCACCACTAGGAGCAGGAGTAGTAGTAGTAGTAGTAGTAGTAGTGGTGGTAGTAGTAGTAGTGGTAGTGATAGTGGTAGTAGTAGTGGTAGTGGTGGTGGTGGTGTAGTGGTGGTAGTGGTAGTGGTGGTGGTGTTGGTGGTCATCGTCGTCAAGGTCGTGGCCGTGGTCGTGGTCCTGGTAGTGGTAGTGGTAAAGGTGGTGGTAGTGATGGTGGTAATGGAAGTGGTAGCGGTAGTGGTAGTGGTAGTCGTGGTGGTGGTCATCGTCGTCGTCGTGGTCGTGGCCGTGGTCGTGGTAGTGGTAGTGGTAGTGGCACTGCTAGTGGTGGTGGTAGTGATGGTGATAGTGGTGATAGTGGTGGTAGTGGTGGTGGTGGTAGTGGTGGTGGTGGTAGTGGTGGTGTTAGTGGTAGTAGTGGTGGTAGTAGTAGTGGTAGTAATAGTAATAGTAGTACTAGTAGTAGTAGTAGTAGTAGTAGTAGTAGTAGTAGTAGTAGTAGTAGTAGTAAAAGTAGTAATAGTAGAAGTAGTAGTAGTAATATTGGTAGTAGTAGTAGTTTTTTTAAGGAGCTGAAAAACCTCATGGACGCCAGGGAAGGTGGCCCTGGTGTGTCGGACTCTTACCGGCCAGAAACCTCTTCCGTTTCTTGCAGCGCTGCGGAACCGCCTCTCAGCATTTCTTCACAGTGCAGCATTCAAGTTTATCCTTAATCTTTTTCCTTATCTTGTAGGATGTTCTTAATCATTCCTGTAATAAGGTACCATATTTCTTTCTTCCGTATCATATTTTGTATTATATTATCTGGTGATAATTCCATTTTAATAACGTTTAAAGTTTTTGTTCTTATGGCGTTCCATCTTTTACATAATAAAATACTGTGTTCTGGTGTGTCTATTTCTTTACAATATCTGCAATGTTCAGTCTCAATTATCTTCATTTTGCATAAGTAGGTCCCAAATCGGCCATGTCCTGTTAAGAATTGCGTAAAAAAGTAGTCAACTTCTCCGTGTTGTCTGTTTAGCCATGGTTCAATTTTTGGAATAAGGCGTTTAGTCCATTGGGCCGTTTCAAGCTCGTTATCACATTCCTCCTGCCGCTTTTTCATTGTAATTTTCCCTTTCTTTTCTTTTTGTGCTCTATTATATTCTTCTTTATTAAATATATGCTCGGTTGCTAATAAATGGAGCGGTATTGTTCCTGCAATCACTTGTATAGCCTTGGTGGATGTTGTGCGATATGCACTTGCTATTCTTATAGCGATCTTTCTTTGGACGCGTTCTATAAGTTTCCTATGTGTTATTTTCTTCATACATTGCTTCCAAGCCGCAGCACAATAAAGTATAATGGAGTTAATAACACTTCCTAGTAATTTCCTCTTTTTTTGGTTGGGACCTCTTACGTTTGGCATCAGTCTGGTCAAAGCTGCGACCACTTTTTCCGCCTTTGCAGACACATACTTCAGATGTTCGACCATACTCACATTATATCCAATTAAGATACCTAAATATTTTAGGTATTTTTGCGATATAAGTTCTAAGTCTCCATCCTGTATAGTCACTTCCTTGAGAGTTCTCTTCACTCCCAGGATTACCATTTCGGTTTTGGTCGGAGCCAGGCTCAGTCCTCTACTACTCATCCAGACTTCAACCCTATTGATGGACCACTGTATTTTTTCCTCTATATCTTGTGTTGAAGTGCCGCACACAATCAGAGCGAGGTCGTCTGCGTATCCCAACAGTGTTACATCTGCTGCAGGTTCCTGTTGAAGCACTTCATCATAGTATATATCCCATAAAGTGGGGCCTAGAATTGATCCTTGCGGTGCTCCACTGGTTACATCCATCTCAGAGTTTTCTCCAATAAACATCTTTCTATCTTGCAGATAACTACTTATTAATTTAATCGTGTATGGAGATATTTTCTTTTGTATTAATTCATTTATAATGCCCAGACACAATACACAGTTAAAAGCATTTTTAACGTCTAATGTAACCATTACTACATACCTATTATTTTCATTAACTTCTTTCTGTGCTGTTTCCAAGACCAACCTTATTGCATCGGCAGTTGATCGGCGTTTCTAAAACCAAATTTGGTTTGCACGAGACTACCTCTTAAATCTATCTCTTTTAATAATCTCTGATTAATTATTTGTTCAAAGAGATTCCTTATTGTATCCAAAAGCATAAAGGTCTATAGATTTTTTTTTTTTTTTTTTTTTTTTTTGCAGTTTCTCTGTTTTGGTTTTTCTATAAGTACAAGTTTTTCAATTTACCACTGCATGGGAAATTTTCCTTTGCATATTAAACAAGTTAGTGTTTTCGTCAGAAGATCCGGCTTTTTCTCAGCAATTAGCTTTATAACTTCCGGGGGGATGCCATCAGGTCCAGCGGCTTTACCAGCTTTGATGTGTTTTCCTGCATCCATGATCTCGTTTATTTGGCACTTCGGTACTTCTTCTATTTCTATTTGCAGTTTTGGCCTCGTATTTCTTTTATGTGCGGGAAATAACTCTTTAGCAATTTCTTTTTGTTCCTCATCCGTAATGACTAAAGGTGTGCGGAGCCCTAATTTTTTGTTCACAATTTTATATCCAGTACCCCAGGGATACATATCCAATTCCTCACATAGTTGTTTCCATGCATCCTTCTTCGCTCTATTTATTGCGTTTTTAAGTCATCCCGACATCATCGATATCCCTTTTGTATGGTGAGCTTTTCATTTTCCTCCACATTTCCTCCTTTGTTTGCCCTTGTCACTTTCCTTCGTGCCTCCATACTCCTACGTAGTAGTAGATGTAGTAGTAGCAGCAGTAGTAGTAGTAGTAGTAGTAGTAGTAGTAGTAGTAGTAGTAGTAGTAGTAGTAGTAGTAGTAGTAGTAGTAGTAGTCGTGGAAGTAGTAGAATTTTTTTTTATGTATGGGAAAAAAATCTTTCAAAGACGGCACTCCACGTGACGAGATGCATTTCCACCAACTAAAAAAAAAACTTATTCTCACAGCGTACCATCCGGAAGTACAATAATGCATCATTTCAGAATAATAGTTCTAGCAGTAGAATCCTTCTGTCACTTTACTATTTAGGCCATACTTGTGTCTATCTCCTTGGTTTCCAGAATACGCCTCGCTAATCGTTTAAAAATATTCCAAGCCGTGACACTCTTTGTCAGGGTGGGAATCAAGTTATCAAAGATAACACAACACCTAAGTCAGTGTTCGCTGCAGCTCTAAAATCACATCACCGCCGACAGCGAAACAAAGTATGCTCCACCGTATCCTCCTCATCCGAATAGGGACACTGGTTGTGTCTGTTTTCCCCATCTTATATGCATAAGTGTTAAATCTCCCAACGCCGGTCAATACCTGGGCCAGGAAGTAATTAATCTCTCGTTGTTTACACTGCAGCCAAACCTTCACCTCCCGAATTAACCTCTTCGCCCATTGACCTACTATGGTGGTATCATTTCACCTTGCTTGCCATTCATGAAGGCTTTGGTCTCTAATCTCGCGGCGAACCTGAGAGGAGTTATAAGCATCGGTAGCACTAAGAAGCTGCCGTTCTTTCACCAATAAGTCAACGGGGACAGATCCTGCCAGCACCTGGAGTGTACTATATTGGTGCAGCATATAAAAGGATGGAATAAACTACGCAACACAACAACCGTCGTTTCAGGGATAGGGGACCACCAATATTTGGCATTAACCTAGCCTGTTGGGATGCGTTTATGCCCGCCTTTTGGGACACAGTCATGATGTGATCTGCTAAACGATTGGTTGCATCGATCATTATTCCCAAGTATCTGATGGCCTTTTTTTGATTTATCTGGGCATCCCTCAATATAAAATAGATATTCTGGCGCTTTGTAGAGCCTTTCAGAAAAACTGCTTCAGTTTTCTGTGCTGCCAAGTGCAACTGGTTATACACCATCCATCGGTCAATACGTCGCAAAGATTCATTAGCCTTATAAGTCAGCTCTTCATCATCATCAGCACTAACAAAAACGGCAAGATCGTCTGCGAAGGCGATTTGGAGTGCACCATCCGGTAGTTTCAAACGCAGAACTCCATCATATAAAACATTCCATAATGTTGGCGCAAGTATGGAGCCCTGCGGAATCCCAATCATAATTGTCATATCCTCCTTATCAATCCTGATTTTCCTACCTTGAAAGTAGGAAATGAGCACATTGATTATATATGGCGAGATGTTTCTTTGCCGCAGAAGAATCCATTATGATACTCCACATAGCAGTATTAAATGGATTTTGGACATCTAACGTGATTAATCCAACCCACTTCCCACTGCATTCAGCGTTCATTCGAAGTACAGCAGCGATAGCTTGTAACGTGGATTTGCCTGGCTGAAATCCATACTGCGCTTCGGAGAATCCTTCATTGCCTATGAGTTCCCTGTCCAAACGCAGCTTTATGAGTCCTTCGTACAGCTTACTAAGCGTAGTCAAGAGGCACAATGGTCGTTAGGCGGACGGCTCTAATGGCGATTTGCCGTCTTTCAAAAGGAAAACCACCTTAGAAGTTTTCCATATATCTAGGAACTCCTGCTTCCATAACAAGTCATTAAATATGTCTAAAATCAAAGCTGGTGCAATTGAAACAGCAGTTTACACCTCCGCCGCGTTGAAGTCATCAATTCCGGGAGCCTTACCCTTCTTCATGCGATAGGCCACCTCATGTAATACAGAATAGTGAGGAGCTCCACTACAGATGTTGGAGATTCCACTCGCAAAGCATCGTCCCTAAGGGGAAATAACACTGTGACTATTTCCTTTTTTCTGGTAGTACTCAAGTCTACAAGTGAGCTATTTGTCAATCGGCCAGTAACGATTTTATATCCGGCACTCCATATGTGATTCTCCAACTCATCGCAAATATGTTTCCAGTGGTGACATTTAGATAGAATAATCAGTCTAGACAATGCACTCCTACTCTACCTGTATCCAGAGACTGCTGCTGCCAATTCGTCCGCACTCGGGTTACGTTTGCGAAGTCTAGTCAAAATTTCTCTCATCTGGATGCATTTACGCCGTTGCTCGCATATTTCACTGTTCCACCAGTATGGGACTCCACGTCTAGAGGTTCTTGAGTTCTTTATCTGGCTCACCGCGCATGCCTCTTGTAGAACCTTAGTCAAATATGCAGGAGTACACTCTGAAGTGTTAACGTCAACACCTTTTAATCTCCATTCAAGAATTTGTGCTAGTACTGCCTCAATCATATTCTATGAGTCTCTTTTCCAGGGTTTTGTCACTTTGCGGTGCTTAGTGTCCATGATCTCAAAATAAATAGAACGATGGTCGCTGAGCGTTTCCTCCTCCAATACCTGCCAACAAGCAATCCGTGAAGCGATATTCTGCGTTGAGCACGTAACGTCGATATACGATTCACAGTTACCCCTAGCAAGGTTGGGTGCTATCCCCGTATTATGCACCACTAGGTCTAATGTCGCCATCCAGTCAGTCCAGTATGCGCCTGTTTCGGAGAGCCCCATTGTGGCGAATTGCTATTTATATCACCAAGAAGAATGCATTCACTACCTGTATCAAGGCTATCCTGCATTAAACGATCGATATCTTTCGTAAACACATCAAATGAAATATTAGCCGAACTATAGCAACAGAAGATGTGACAGTGTTGCAAATGTATATATATATCTGCAGCTCGGATCTGTAACACGTTGAGTCCCTTATTCAGAAAATAGAGGGCTACATCGCCCCTCTTAGCCTTGACCCAACTATTATCCAACACCCGCTTCTTATTCGGTTCGCAGGCAGCTATAATATCCACACCTCTCTCAATTGACGTAGCCTCTGCCATGTAGTGATTCAAATTGGATCGCATTAAATTGGTCTGCAGTAAGCGGATTGTTTGTATAGGCATCCTGATGATTATAATTGTCTTGCTCGAGTGGTGAATACCATCTTTCGAAAGTTCGGGTACTTCATTTGGTCAAATCTATGCCCTTCCTTGTGACATTTTATGCAGAATGGACTTTGTGTACAATCCTCAGCATAGTGTCCTTCTCCACCAAAGTTAAGACAGTCCTCTTTCCTGTTAACATCCTTCTTACAATGATAGGCTCTTTGGCCTAACTCAAAGCACTTATAACACCTCCAAATAGTAACCCTTTCTCGGACATGACATTCTGTCCACCCAATCTGCATTTTCCGCTTCTTAATCAACTGTCGAGATAACTCCAAAGGTTCAAATATAGTTGCATTTAAATTCCCATACCTTCCGGGTCTCAGAGCGCTAACCAGTTCTTCAGAATCGGGAACACCGGTCTCAATACTTATTGGTGTTTTCAGTACTTCCTCGCTAATTGACGGGTCCACCCCGTAAAGCAGTATAGTAGCATCATTTCTTTTCGTATTCACCTTCAGGTCTTTGATGTTTCTTTGTATCTCCTGTTTCAGGACGTTGGCTTTACCTTCCTCTTCCACAGTAAAAACCACATTTTCATCGCAACGTTTCCGTATATTTTTTATTCTCACTCCAATTTCCCCGATTTCAACTTCTTGCTTCAGAGTCTTCAGTATATCCGCAAACGTCTTTGTGCACGGGCTGCCAGCATATTTCCAACATGAATATCACTATTTCTGAAGACCCTTTCTGGAGCATCCTAGTATAGTCCCTATCTAGACCCCACCTGCAGCGAAAGCTATATATTTGCTGCCGCGTACCTCCGTTAGCTGCTTCCATTGATGCAAGATCGCACACAAATGTTAAATGTCACTGATGCCTTGCGAGACCACCAACCAGTGCAACAGATATATATATATATAAAACTTATATAAAAGCAATAGTAGTAGATGTAGTAGTAGTGGCAGTAGTAATGCTAATGGAGGTGGTAGTGGTGGTGCAGGTAGTGGTTATAGCTGTAGTAGTGGTGTTGGTGGTGGTGGTGATGGTAGTGGTGGTAATGTGATAGAGCTGTTAGTGAAGGTTGTGGTGGTAGTGATTATAGTGGTTGTAGCAGCAGCAGTAACAGCAGCAGTAATAAAAGTAGTAGTAGAAGAATGGGTGGTAGTGGTGGTAGTGGTAGCAGTGGAAGTAGTGGTATTAGTGATAGTAGTGTTAGTAGTGGTAGTATTGGTAGTAGTGGTAGTAGTGGCTGTAGCAGTCGGAGTAGGAGCAAATGAAGGAGTAGCAGCATTAAAAGTAGTAGTAGTAGCAGTAGTAGTAGTAGTAGTAGTAGTAGTAGTAGTAGTAGTAGTATATGTAGTAATGGTAGAAGTAGTATTAATAGTAGTAGTAGTGGTAGTAGCGGCTTTATTGGTAGTTGTGTTAGTAATGGTAGTAGTATGAGTAGAAAAAGGAGTAGGAGACGTAGGAGTAGTAAGAGTAGTAATAGTAGTAGTATTAGTAGTAGCAATGGCAGTAGCAATAACAATAGCAGTAGAAAGAAGCAGTTAGTAGTAGCAGTAGTATAAGAAGTGGTGGTAGTGGTTTTAGAGGTAGTAGTGGTGGTACTGGTAGTAAAAGTAGTAGCGGTTGTAGTATTAGGAGAAGGAGTAAAAGTAGTAGTAGAAGCACTAGAAGTAGGAGTAGAAGGAAATAGAAGGAATAGGAGCAATAGTTGGAGTAGTAGGAGATGTAGTAATAATTTTAGAAGTAGGAGTACGTGGAGGAAAAGTAGGAGGATGATGTAGTAGTAGTAGTAGTAGTAGTAGTAGTAGTAGTAGTAGTAGTAGTAGTAGTAGTAGTAGTAGTAGTAGTAGAAGTAATAGTAATAGATGTAGTTGTAGAAGTAGTAGTACTAGTAGAAGTTGCCACGTTACTATTTGAAGTAGCAGTTTTAGAAGAAGTAGTAGTAGTAGTAGTAGTAGTAGTAGTAGTAGTAGTAGTAGTAGTAGTAGTAGTAGTAGTAGTAGTAGTAGTAGTAATAGTGGTAGTAGTTTTAGTACTGGTGGTGGTGGTTGTAGTGGTAGTATTGGTAGTAGTGTTGATAGCAGCGGGAGGAGGAGTAGGAGGAGCAGCAGTAACAGCAGCAGCGCCGGTAGCAGCAGTAGTAGAATTAGTTGAAGTAGTAATAGGACTAGGAGTAGGAGGAGGTGGAGTAGCAGGTTTGGGAGGAGTAGGAGGAGATGAAGGAGTAATAGTAATAGTAGTACTAGTAATAGTGGTAGTATGGAGGTAGTAATATTAGCATTAGTGGTAGTAGGGATAGTAGTGTTAGTAGTAATGGCAGTAGTGGTAGTTGTGGTAGTATTAGATGTGTAGCATAGTAGCAGTTGTAGTAGCGGTAGTAGTGGTTGTGGAGGTAGTAGTGGTAGTAGTATTGGGAGTAGTGGTAGTATAAGTAGTAGTAGAGCTAGTAGTAGTAGTAGTAGTAGTAGTAGTAGTAGTAGTAGTAGTAGTAGTAGTAGTAGTAGTAGTAGTAGTAGTAGTAGTAGTAGTGGTGTTGGTGGTAGCAGTGGTAGTAGTTTTACTTGTGGTAGTATTGCTATTAGTGGTATTAGTGGTAGCATTGGTAGTAGTGGTAGTAACTTTGGTATTGGTGGAAATGGTGGTAATGATAGTAGTGATAGTTGTGTTAGTAGTGGTAGCTGTGGTAGTAGCGTTAGTGACAGTAGTTGTAGTAATAGGTCTAGGAGTAGGAGGAGTAATAGTAGGAGTAGTAGTATTAGTAGTAGCAATGGCAGTAGCTGTGGCAGTAGTAGTAGTAGTAGTAGTAGTAGTAGCAGTAGCAGTAATAGCAGCAGCACTAGTAGTAGTAGTTGTAGTAGTAGTTTTGTTGTTGTTTTTTTTGGTTTTTTTTTGTTTCGGCAGTGGAAAAAATCTTCTTAGGAGGCCCTCCAGGCGAGTTCGATTTTTACCAACTAAAAAAATCACTGACTTATCCGCTTGCCATTTGGGAAACTCTTGCCGCATTTCATCAAATTGGCAGCTGCCTATATGTATTGTCAGTTACTGTCTTTCCTCTTTTTCCTTTGTCTCAATAATGTCTCCACATAGTTCTTTTACTGTAGTCTATGCTTTTGTACTCCCAGTAATGATCTGCTCTTAATTATGTACTGTTATAGTTTTACCCAATTTTGTGTGAGCTTTATTCCTTCAGGTCTCCCGGCTTGGGCAGTGGAGTAGCGTGTTCTCCGCGGTATAAGTTTCTGGGCAGTATTTGCATTTCTCGCTATTCGGTTTCCCCATTTTTTTTTTGTTTAGTACCTAAATCTTCCATGACCGGATAATACCTGCGTCATGAAATAATGTAATGATCTGTGCTTGCATAACAGCCACATATTAATATCTGGGATAATTTTCTTCGTCCATTGTGCAACTTCTATGGTCTCATGCCACCGCTCTTGCCACTCTTCTATGATTTGTTGTCTTATATTTCTTTCGTTTGCATTAGTGGTACCAATTTTTTCATATAAGACATTTCTCTTTTTTAGTAACAGATCTATGGGAACTGCTCCTGAGATGACCTGTAGGGCTTTGGTCGATATGGTTCGATACCCATTTACCACCCTTAATAATAATTTCCGCTGTACTCTGGCCAGGTGGTTTCGGTACACCTCTTTTCTTAATGCAGTGTGCCATATTGAGGTGGCATATAGCAGCATAGAATAGATTGCGCTACATAAAGTTTGCCTTTTTACAGTTTTTGGGCCCCCAATATTCGGCATTAGTCTTCTCAGTGCCGCTGTTCTCTCTCAGGGCTTCTTGGTGATTGCTCTAACGTGCTCACCAAAATTTCCACCATCCCCCAATATGACACCTTGATATCTCACTGACCTTTTAGGCGTAACATCAGTATTGCCTATCCTGAAACTCATATCTGGCCGTTTTCTTGGCCCTTTTAGGATCACAGCTTCCATTTTCTGTGGCGCAAGAATTAATTTGTTGGTCTCCATTCACTTGTCTATGCGTATGAGGGATTCATCTGCCTTAAACTTTAGTTCTTCTGCGTCGGCAGCTGTAGTGACTAACACTAAATCATCTCCAAATCCCAACGCATAAGCTCCTGGCCGTAGTTTTAGCCGCAATACGCCATCGTATAAAATATTCCACAATGTAGGTCCCAGGACCGAGCCTTGGGGTACTCCTGCAGTAACCTGTACTTGTTTCTTATTACTTAGCGTTATGTATCTTGGGTTGAAGTACTCTCGTATTATATTTACTAAATATGCTGACATCTTTTTTCTTTGGAGCTCTTTAATGATAATACTCAAAGTTGCACTGTTGAAAGCATTTTTCACATCCAGTGTGATTACGGCTACCCACTTTTCTTTACTGTCATCTTTAATTTTTTGAACAGCTTTAATGGCATGGATAGTGGTAGTAGTAGTAGTAGTAGTAGTAGTAGTAGTAGTAGTAGTAGTAATAGTAGTAGAAGTAGTAATAGGAGTAGGAGGAGGTGGTGTAACAGGTGGTGTAACAGGTGTAGGAGGAATAGGAGGAGTAGAAAGAGAAGGAATAGTAGTAGTAGTAGTAGTAGTAGTAGTGGTAGTGGTGGTAGTAGTGGTATTAGAAGTATTATTAGCGGTAGTAGTGGTAGTAGTGGTAGTGGTGGTGGTAGTGTTAGTAGTAATGGCAGTAGGGGTAGTTGTGGTATAGTAGATGTGTAGAATATTAGAAATAGTAGTACTTGTAGTAGCGGTAGTAGTGGTAGTGGTGGTACTAGTAGTAGTGGTAATAGTGGTAGGAGTAATGGGAATAGTGGTAGTAAAGGTAGTAGTAGAGTTAGTAGTAGAAGTAGTAGTAATAGTGGTAGCAGTGGTAGTAGTTGTACTTGTGGTAGGAGTGGTATTAGTGGTAATATTGGTAGTATTGGTAGTAGTGGTAGCAGTGGTAGTAATGTTGGTAGTGGTGGTAGTGGAGGTAATAATGTTAGTGGTATTAGTGATAGTTGAGTTAGTAGTGGTAGTAATGGTATTAGTGTTAGTAGCATTAGTAGTAGTAATAGGTGTAGGAGAAGAAGTAATAGTAGGAGTAGTAGTATTAGTAGTAGCAGTGGCAGTAGCAGTAAGGGTAGCAGCAGCAATAGCAGTAGTAGGAGTAGTATTAGTCGTAGACGTTGTCGTGGTCGTATAAATAGTGGAGGTATTAGTAGTAGTAGATATAGTAATAGAAGTAGTAGCAGTAGTAGTAGTAGTAGTAAAAGTAGTAGTAGAAGTAGTAGTAGTAATATTGGTAGTAGTAGTAGTTTTTTTAAGGAGCTGAAAAACCTCATGGACGCCAGGGAAGGTGGCCCTGGTGTGTCGGACTCTTACCGGCCAGAAACCTCTTCCGTTTCTTGCAGCGCTGCGGAACCGCCTCTCAGCATTTCTTCACAGTGCAGCATTCAAGTTTATCCTTAACCTTTTTCCTTATCTTGTAGGATGTTCCTAATCACTCCTGTAATAAGGTACCATATTTCTTTCTTGTGTATCATATTTTGTATTATATTATCTGGTGATAATTCCATTTCAATAACGTTTAAAGTTTTTGTTCTTATGGCGTTCCATCTTTTACATATCAAAATATTGTGTTCTGGTGTGTCTATTTCTTTACAATATCTGCAATGTTCAGTCTCAATTATCTTCATTTTGTATAAGTAGGTCCCAAATCGGCCATGTCCTGTTAAGAATTGCGTAAAAAAGTAGTCAACTTCTCCGTGTTGTCTGTTTAGCCATGGTTCAATTTTTGGAATAAGGCGTTTAGTCCATTGGGCCGTTTCAAGCTCGTTATCACATTCCTCCTGCCACTTTTTCATTGTAGTTTTCCCTTTCTTTTCTTTTTGTGCTTTATTAAATGTGTGCTCGGTTGCTAATAAATGGAGCGGTATTGTTCCTGCAATCACTTGTATTGCCTTGGTGGATGTTGTGCGATATGCACTTGCAATTCTTATAGCGATCTTTCTTTGGACGCGTTCTATAAGTTTCCTGTGTTATTTTCCTTATACATTGATTCCAAACCGCAGCACATTAAAGTATAATGGAATTAATAACATTTCCTAGTAATTTCCTCTTTTGTTGGTTAGGACCTCATACGTTTGGCATCAGTCTGGTCAAAGCTGCGAACACCTTTTCCGCCTTTGCAGACACATACTACAGATGTTCGACCATACTCATATTATATCCAATTAAGATACCGAAATATTTTAGGTATTTTTTGCGATTTAAATTCTAAGTCTCCATCCTGTATAGTGACTTCTTTAAGAGTTCTCCTCCCTCCCAGGATTACCATTACGGTTTTGGTCGGAGCCAGGCTCAGTCCTCTACTAGTCATCCAGACTTTAACCCTAATGATGGACCTTTGTATTTTTTCCTCTATATCTTGTTTTGAAGTGCGCACACAATCAGAGCGAGGTCGTCTGCGTATTCCACCAGTATTACACCTGCTGCAGGTTCCTGTCTCAGCACTTCATCATAGTATATATTCCATATAGTGAGGCCAAGATCCAGCTTTATTGCATCGGCAGTTGATCGGCCTTTTCTAAAACCAAATTGGGTTTCGCGAGACTACCTTTTAAATCTATCTCTTTTAATAATCTTTGATTAATTATTTGATCAAAGAGTTTCCCTATTGTATCCAAGAGGCATAATAGTCTTTAGGTTTTTTTGCAGTTTCCTTTTTTGGTTTTTCTATAAGTATAAGTTTTGCAATTCTCCACTCCCTGGGAAATTTTTCTTTGCATATTAACTCATTTAGTGTTTCCATCAGAAGATCCGGCTTTTTCTTAGCAATTAGCTTTATAACTTCCGGGGGGATGCCATCAAATCCAGCGGCTTTACCAGTTTTGATGCGTTTTCCTGCATCCGTGATCTCCTTTATTTGGCACTTCGGTACTTCTTCTAGTTCTCTTTGCATGCTTGGCCACGTATTTCTTTTATGTGCGGGAAAAACTCTTTAGCTATATCTTTTTGTTCTGCATCCGTAATGACTAAAGGTGTGCGGAGGCCTACTTTTTTGGTCACGATTTTATATCCAGTACCCCATGGATCCACATCCACTTCCTCACATAGCTGTTTCCATGCATCCTCCTTAGCTCTATTTATTGCGTTTTTTAAGTCATTCCGACATCTTCGGTATTCCATTTGTATGGTGAGCTTTTCATTTTCCTCCACATTTCTTCTTTTATTTGCCCTTGCCACTTTTCTTCGTGACTCCATACTCCTTTTCCTTAGTTGGGAAACATCGTTATTCCACCAATACGCCGCTTTAAACTTACCATGGCTGCCTTTCTTCTTAAAAGTAGAGTTATATGCTTTTTCTAATAGTTCTCCAAGCTTCTTTGGTAGATGTAAGTACTCTGGATGACTTGCTGCTTCTTCTAGCTTTTGTATTAAAATATCTTTCTTATCATTTTTGTAAATCCTTCCTTTCTGTGGCCTTTTAATTGGTAATGGCAATTTGGTGTTTTTAGTCGCTCTCTCTCTCTCCCTCTCTCTCTCTCTCTCTATATATATATATTCTTGTGGTAACTTACATTTTCTTCATTACCCACATACCATCTACTAATAAGTTTACTCATTTCTGCAGAACACATTTTGATATCTATGAAAGATGTACAATCGTTTCGTTCAAAATTTGGCATTTTCTTATCATTTAGGATATTATAATCATTTTCGTTTGCCCACTCCGCCAGAGCACTACCCTTCTTGTCTTCTATAGGAGATCTTCAGGAATATGCCTTGGCATTGAAATCCCCTCCAATAAGGTCTTTCTTTTTATGTTTTTGTTGTTTAAGGGCGCAATTGATTTGAAATAGGTATTTATGGAATTCCTCCAGATCTGTTTAAGGGGACTCATAACAGGAAAATACCAATATTTCATCGGTGTTGGCCCAGACAAAACCACTGCCACTTCCGATGCTTCTCAATTTATCATTACTTCATGGAATATAAATGGCTGCGTCTATTCTTTCATCTGTGATCCATTTTGGACTATGTTTGGTCATGTTTTTATTTGGTTCTGCGATAATACACAATTGTATTTGAAGTTGTGCACATTTATGTAGAAGTAAATCCATGGCCCGTTTACTCCTATCAGGATTTACCTGAAGTAATCACATTATTTATAGGTGTTTGCTCTGTGTATCCTTGCCTGGGTTTTCGCTAATTTCCGATACTCAGGACATCTCATCGTCTCTGCTTTGTGTTCACTTGAGTTACACAGGTAACATCTTGTCATGTTTTTATTTGGTTCTGCGATAATACACAGATGTATTTGACGTTCTGCACATTTATGTATAAGTAAATCCATGGCCCGTTTACTCCTATCAAGATTTACCTGGAGTAATCTCATTATTTATAGGAGTTTTGTCTTTGTATCCTTGCCTGGGTTTCCACTAATTTCCTATACTCAGGACATCTAATCGTCTCTGCTTTGTGTTCACTTGAGTTACACAGGTAACATCTTGTCATGTTTTTACACTCTTTTATTCGATGACCTGTTTCCCCACATTTATGACACATTTTCACAAAAGGTGCAGCTGTACATTCGCTTGCAACATGCCCTACTCTGTAACACTTATAACATCTACTTAGAGTATTTGTTGGCTTGACTCTCCATCTGTCCCATCCTTTCCCTATTGTTTTCTTTGCTAGTAGTCGATTTGAAACCTCTATATTAGAGGTTACAAATGCATATTTTGCACCTTGTGCATTTTGCTTTATCTGACATTTTTATCAGAATATTTTCTTCCATTTTCCTTAATTCCCGTTCTATGGTTTCGTTTACTTCATGTTCTTCTACAACTTCATCTATATCTAGTAGCATAACAGTTTGTTTTTTGCTTTCCATATTTACTTCTGCAATTTTATCAAGTTTTGAAGCAAGAAGTTGTTTAGAAGTCTTTCTATCATTTCTATTTTTCCCTTTTATTTTCAGCTGCACATTGCCTTAATTTGTCTTTCTTTTGTGATTAATTATTATTCCACTTGTGCCTACTTTTTTTTTATATTTTTCAGAATATCTGCGTATGATTTTTCTCCAAGTGGCTTGAGTACGAACGTATCTCCATTTAGTCCTCTCTTCCTCTTATTGTCCTCCATCCCTTTTGTTTCATTGTATCTTTGATGTTTTATATACATTGACATCTTATCGTTATTTCTTTTACATAAATACTCTAAAACTTTCCTTGTTACTTGCTCATCCACTTGATCCGTTGTTACACCAGCTAAGCGGGTTCTCCCATTTTTCCTCTCCGTGTCTAATATTTTTTTCTAAGTTTTTTCTTAAATTAGATATATCTTCTATCGATTTTCCTCCGTCCTCAGTCATAATGAGGTACAGATATTTCTTTGTATTTTTTGATTCCTTTTCATCACCAAAGATTTCATTTGATAAAATATTGCATATCATTTTTCACGGTTTTAGTTTATCTTCATCCAATAACTGTTTTATTTGCGTATTTATATTAACAATGTTCCTTATAATCTCTTCCTGTTTATCAACTTCTTTATTTGCAAGTATCACCAGGTCTTCATCCTCGACTGCTAGAGGTTTTCTTTTGCAGGTTGACAGTTTTCGAAGGCCTCTTCCGGCCTTTTCATATTTATAATTTCATATAGTTGTTGGTCATTTAGATCTTTTTATAGCTCATATTTTATCGTATGTTTCAGCTTCTCTATTTCTTCTTCTCGTTTTTTTTTTTTGTAATTGTTTGCGTACAGGCTTCAGTCGTTTCCTTCTTCTTTTGACCACTTTGAGTTGCTAGTTTTTCCACTAACTAATTTTTAAAACTTGAGGCACTGGGTAATCTTTTGAAGAAGTCTTCTAAATGGCAGACTGCATTTTTTATTTCCTTGTTTGTGTTTGGGATATCCTTTATCACTCTCTGGAGAGTTTCGATATCCTTTTTAATTTTCTGCATCAACTTCTGATACATCGAGTACTCTTTCCAAACTTTGTCATGGAACAGTCTATCTGATCATCTTTTCTTGTACTTGAAGTTTGGAGTCTGTTCAGTTTATATACTCTTTATTCAATCGTTCCTTCTGTTCATATAATTCTTTGCTGGTTGAAGGTAGTGATCCCCTTCTTTGTATTTCTGGCGATCTTTTAATTATTTCAGATTGCTTTAAAGGATCTGATTTTTCTGAGATAAAGGTAAACGGTAGAAGTAGTAGTAGTTACGTATTAGATGTATTAGTAGATGTAGTAGTGGTCGTAGTAGGAGTAGGATAAGTAGGAGTTGGAGTAGAAGGAGGAATAGTAGGAGGAGTAATAGTAGCAGTAGTGGTGGTAGTGGTAGTAGTGGTAGTATTGATAGTAGTAATATTTGTAGTTGTATTAGTAGTAGTAGTTGTAGTAGTGGTGGTAATGATGGTTGTGGTGGTAGTGTTGGTGGTAGTGGTAGTAGTGTTAATAATGGTAGTAATTGTAGTAGTGTTAGTAGTATTAGTAGCAGAATTTGTGATAGTAGTGGTAGTATTGGTAGTATTGGTAATAATGCTAGTAGTAGGAGAAGTAGCAGGAGTAGTAGCAATAGCAGTAGCAGTACCAGTAGTAGTATTAGAAGTGGTAGTCGTAGTCGTATTAGTAGTAGTAGTAGTAGTAGTAGTAGTAGTAGTAGTAGTAGTAGTAGTAGTAGTAGTAGTAGTAGTAGTAGTAGCTGTAGTAGTATGAGTAGTATATGAAGTAGTAGATGTATAAGTAGTAGCAGTAGTAGTAGTTGTAATAAAACTAGTAGTAGCAGTAGCAGGAGTAGGAGGAGGGATAGGTAGAGATGTAGAAATAAGAGGAATGGGAACAGTAGGAGAAGTATTAGGAGTAGCAGTTGTAGAGGTAGTGGTGGTTTTGATGGTGGTGGTAGTGATGGTCGTAATGGTAGTAGTAGTAGTAGTAGTTGTAGTAGTAATGGTAGTGTTGGTACTGGTGATAGTGGTAGTAGTGTTAGAGGTAGTGCTAGACGTATTGGGAGTTGTAGTGTTAGTGTTAGTAATAGTGGTAGTGGTATTGGTAGTGATAGTATTAATAGTGGTAGGAGGCGGATGAGGAGTAGGCCGGGGTTCGATCCCAAGCGACCGCATGTGAGATTTGTGGTGGACAAAACGGCGCTGGGGCGGGTTTTCTCCGGGTACTCCGGTTTCCCCCGCCATCGCATTCCACCGGTGCTCCATCATCATTCATGTATCATCAGTGTCACCGCCTGCGATGCCATTAGCAGTTAAAGCGGGCGTTAAACACTACCAAAAAAAAAAAGAGGAGTAGGCTGTGTAGTAGGGAATGTAGTGGTAGTGGTGGTGATAGTATTGGTGGTGATAGTATTGGTGATAATAATGGTAGTGGTGGTAATGGTGGTAGTGGTGGTTTTGGTGATAGTGGTAGTAGTGGTTGTAGTGGTAGCAATGGTAGTAGTGATAGTAGTGGTTGTAGTGGTAGTAGTGGTAATATTGGTAGTAGTTGTAGTAGTATTAGGAGGAGCAGGACGTGTTATAGGACTAGTAGAACTACTACTACTACTACTACTACTACTACTACTACTACTACTACTACTACTACTAGCACTACTACTACTACTACTACTACTACTATTACTACTACTACTACTACTACTACTACTACTACTACTACTACTACTACTACTACTACTTTTGTTTTTTTAAGAATGGTATTTCCTGTTGCTCAGTTTCTGACATCCTATGTAGAATTGAAAAACTGATTTTATTCAGAATACTGATGAATATGTTGTTTATATCTTTTTTTTTTTGCAGATGCGTGTGTGATTAATTACGTTGAAGATGTATAACAACTGTACTATTTGTGATATTTGCATTTGTGTATAAGATCGTTATTTCTGCATGACGGCGGCTTGGTTATCTATATGTTTCTATGCATCCCGGGTGGGACAAACAGCTTAAGTGCCGTACAATATTTGCATGCACTCTTGGCTGGATATCAAATAACTACTACTTTTCTCCGCTTAACTCCATCTTCTTCTTCTTCTTCTTCTTCTTCTTATTATTATTATTATCATCATTAGTATTATCATTATTATTAATAATATTATTATTATTATCATTATTATTATTATTATCAGTATTATTATTATTATTATTATTATTATTATTATTATTATTATTACCTGTGAAATTGTTTTCTGCGAATAGGAGCAATTTGTATTAAATACACCATCGGATTGAGTTCGAATCACTTCGCAAGCAATACCTAGAGCACGGTTTATAGGTCCCATTCCCGTAACCCCTCCGCTCTTGATGATCGACTGGTTGTATTATGGTTGCAGTAGGGGTGAATATATGATAATTGAATTGTCCAATAGGATATTTGTAATTTATATCAAATGTCACATGTTCGCTTCTATGCGAACTTTCAGTTGTTGCTTGAGGATTTGGGGAAATGTGGGTGTGAAAGATGAGTGGTTTGAGGTATGTAGTGTCTGCATGTGTTTGTTGCATGATTGGCGTTGTATGTGTATTGGTGCAAATAAATTACAAATGTAGCGAGTTCGGGTCTGATTGGCTGAAACAGGATCTATTGTGCAAGAGAGCAGGTTATGGGAAGTCGCTAGCAGCTGGCGCCGTGTAAAAGAGTGAGACAGCATTTGTCTGAGGGATTGCATGTATTAGTAAATTACTAATGCAACAAGCTTGAACCTGCTTAACTGAAACAGCATCTATCTTTCAAGAGAGCACGTTCTGGCAAGTCAATAGAAGCTGGCGCTCAGTAAAGGAGTGACACAGCATGTGTCTCTGAGTATATATAAGAGGATGCCAGGTTCCTCAGGTGTTAGATTTGTAGTGAAGTGCAATGGAAGACGAGGTAACAAATGGGCTGGAATTGTAGGAGCACATAATGGCTGATCATCAGCAGTCATGTGATAGGAAGTTGCTTGTGAGTGTATGCATCAATTCTTCTTGCACAAGCAGTTTCCAAGTTCTTTCCCGTGAACAGAGTGTTGTAGTATTTATCAGCAAAATAAGTCGTAAGTACATATAAAAAAAATGATGGCTGTGTTAGCCAATTTTGTAGTAGCAGCATTCATGCATCATTAAATATGTTGCAGAGTTCATGTGACCGAGCCGGTTCCTCCATCGGAGCTGGATGCAGCCAGACAAGATGTGGATGAAGTAGATGATAGCGCTTCCAAAGCATGAGTTGATGGTAAGTGATCTTCCCAGAAGGTTGCTAAAGCAGAAAAGAGAGTATGCACTTCGCTTTCTTAATTGCTAGCTATAAAATATTAAACTCATTTGTTTCTATTTCAGGTGGTGGATGCATGCAGCAGGATGAATATTAATATGTTTTCATTTGTGTGTTGCAGGTGAATGAGTGTGAGAGTCCACGTAAATGCTAATGTATACACGTAAGTATTGTGTATGCTTACTTCTAAGATTACTTTTTCTTTCTTTGCAGGCAAGGAAATAGAGAGAAGATAGCCGAGAGGAAGAATCCATACTAGGATGTACTCGTTTTCAACCTAGAACCACCTTCAGTAGAAGATGCTGCCAATTGATGAGGTTATGCTGAAGGTTGTCTTCATTTCGCCGGCTCATTCTGTGTGCAAGGGGCTTCATCATTAACTTCCTTGTCTATACATACGTGCAACCAGTGATTCATTTTATGTACATATAACAAAGCCTGACTGGGAATTTATTAAGGAAAACATTGCAGTTTTTGAAAAATATTCGAGAGAAAACATGTTTCTATGTGTTGAATATGGTGAACATGTGTTATATGCACACAATGTTATTAAGTTCATGAATAATGAAATCAAACATGTTAACACATGATTAAACGATCATGATATTACGCTAAGTAGCTGTGAAATACGTGAACTAAAAAGACTCAAACCAAACATTGAAACACATTTAACATGCTTGAATGACGTGCATGTATCAAGATCCTCATATTATGCTAGAAGCAGAAGTGGGAGAAGGAGATTATGGAAATAAATAAATTAGTTTATGCGTAATCATAATTTATTTATTCAATTGTGTTTTATCTTAGTACATCTACATTGTTATGAATAAAATTTCTTTCTGAACAACATGTGAAGGAGGTTTATATGTAAAAACCGTGTCATGTAGAATAAGAATGAATAGCGTTTTCTGAACTGGAATATTAGCAGATGTTTTAATTTTCAATCTAATGTTCACGACTCTAGTGACAGCTGCTTCTGGCTGATGTGAGCAATCGATGAAAAATAGTGGTGCATACTGAAGACAACCTTTTCTCCTCAAGAGAGGATAATTATCGTTCCCATAATATGAGTTCTGGAATTTTGAATACATCTCGTACAGAGATGCTAACTTTGAATTTTCAAAGTCTAAATTCATGTCATGATAGTGATAACACTCGCTGTTGAGATAAAGTTTCCGATTAGTAATGTTGCAATTATCAAATATTGAGGAGTCTTTCGTAGCATCATTTAATCTTTCAGTCTGGGCACAACCTATGATAAATTTTAGAACTGCTGATTCTGCTCCCTCTTGGTGAACACAATTCTTAGAATCCTTTGATCGAATGAGAACCAATTAAAATTTGCTATTTAGAAGGAGCTCCTTTTGATCATTTGCAAAACCTAGAAGCATCGACAGAGGAACTATTGCGTTGAATGCCCCATTTGCATCATTCACTATATCCGTATTTTCCTGCGGATACGTCCATCCTTCATTGTAGACGCGAAGTGTTTCCATTGGATTGAGAGTCGCAAAGTTGCGCATCGTTGTTGAGATTCCAGGATTTCTAGTTCTGTCAATGTTGCACCCATTCAAATCCAAACGAATCTCATGAAAAATGAATGTCATTGTATGGTTGGTGAGTTCTACAGTTGTTGTTGATCCATTGGCCTTGATGAGAGATTCCTCTGTGTGAAGATGACTTCTGCTAAGTAGAGTGTATAAATCTTCAGCTTGACATGAAATTGTAATCTCGCCGCTTGCGTCTAGCACTGATATGTTGTAGGGTAGAAATACATGATCCGCTTCTTCAGCAATCTCGTCGTCGAAGACTTGTACCTCAGTCACATTCAAGATGTCTATTATAGCACCCTATACCCTAATATGTCGAGCAATCTTCGATTAACTTAAAATGCATTAAATTTCGCGAACGAGTATGAGCCCATCTACAGAGAGACGATCTATTATGGCATCAAGGATGCGATCTAAAGTATTTTCCCATTGCGACGAATGTATAGTCGATTAGTTATAACCTCCTTCCTAAAATGAATGAGTTTACCGTTTTGATCAACTACCCGAGGAGATCTTTGATCAATCAATTCTGTAGATATGACAAGTAAATATATGGGATTCGGTGGCTCTTGCGGTATGTGATGTCCTGGTAGTACAGATTGAACATACTGGTACAGCGAATGTCCGCTTTTACCATCAATATAAGACCCTGCAGCAATACCGCACTTGATTCCATTAATGCTCACTTTAAATATGTTTACAAGATTGAAAGATTCATTTAATTCACCTGCCATGAGAAATTTATCTCCAGCAAACCCTAAAAGTGAGCCAATAAATCCCTCTTTTGAAAACTGGTTTGTATGTGGATATTTAATCTCGGCCTTCATTGTATTATTATTTGGGTGAATGAAGAGCACTTCATTGTCCAGTCCAAGTTTCTCTTTAATAAGCGAATTGAGTTCAGTAATCTCACATGTTCTATGAGGTATCTCGATTATTCTCAAGACATTACTGGTAATAGAATGAAATAGATTGTTGCTTGCATATACGTTTGGAATAGAGTAGAATGTTTCAAAATTTAATAAGGCAACCCCAATATGTCCTGCGGAATGCAGATGTAGAGGAGGATTTAGGAATGAAGAAGTAGTTGCATCTCTTCCGATCACAGCAATTATATAATTCATTTTGAATGACGGCTCTCAGCAATAGACTGTTTTATAAGAGAAATTAAAGACAGAGATGTCCACAGATGACACTGTTAAAATCCCGAAACCATTGCACATTATACAAAATTCTAATAGCACCGAGGTAAATTTCAATCACTGGAGGAGGTTTCAGATCTCCAAAACTATCGAAATAAATGAAATATCATCCTCCTTCCGGCTGACAACCCTATGCGAACCTTCGTTCTTTGAAGCTTGGACTCCGGAATTAGACTCTCACCTTGAAGATGCCGAACGCAGCTTTCGGCGAAACGTCGGTTATACCAACCACTGGACCACGGCCTACAAGCCCTGAAAACTTAGATTATAAGCTTGATAATGCCGGCCGTAAAAGCCTAAGCCTCTACATATATGGAGCTCACTTTCACGATGGTACTTATATGCTAGGGAATAAAGCAATTTAATTTAACCATAAGCTAATCCATATAGGAGACGAAACGTTTGAAGCTACTCCCGGTGTTTATGAAATGATTTTCAAAAAAATACCACAAATGTCATCATACACAGAGGACGACTTGATTGCCTATACTGATATTATGAGGAAACCTCCTCTAACTGAGAGGGCCAATGGCGTCTCTAGGCAGACGGAATGAATTTCCCAGAGAATTCACCAGTTGATTAGGATGGGTTGGAATTTTGCTGTACAATGATCGGGCCCTCGATCTGATGACGTCGATCATGTACGGGATGCCGGAATGTTCATGAAGGATGTGGGCGGGAAATCTCCAGCCGGTGCGGTAGATCATCCGTAGTGCGCCGTTCTGCAGCGTCTGGATCCTGAGGAGCACGTAGTTAGCTACGGTCCCCCAGATCTCACAACCGTACAGAACCATCGGCGGGATGATCGCCCGGTACAGCTGAAGCTTTAAGGTAAGGGGCATGTTCTATGAGCTGAGCATGGGGTACAGCTGCCTGAGAACAGAGTGCCCTAGGTTCACCTTGCCCCTGACATGCGGAGCAAATGTCAGCCGTCGGTCCAGCGTCACTCCGAGATACTTTACCGTGTTCACCCAAGGGATCCTACGGTGCCGTAAAACAAAGTTTCGCTGAAGTCGATTTCTAATGGTTTTCGCCAGGAGAATCGCAGAGATTTTCTCCGGGCTAATGACCTTTCGCCATATCTCACTCCACCTGCCAATGGCATGGAGGTGGGCTTGGATTTGCCGAAAGCTATATCTGGTGTTCCGGTTCACAGCGAAGATCATTAGATCGTCCGCGTACTGACAAGTGTATGTGCTGGGGTGGGTGGGGATGTCGGCGATGTAAGCTGCAAAGAGCGCCGGAGACAGCACGCTACCTTCCGGCACTCCCGCGCCAATGGGCCGCTCTGTAGAAAGTTCCCTCTCCACCTTTACTCGGAAGCTTCGATTCTGAAGAAATGAAGCTACCAAGGAAATGTATGGAGAGGGGATTTCATGCTCTATGAGTTTATAGATGAGCCCATCGTGCCACGTAGTGGAGAAGTTCTTTTCCACGTCCAGCAATACCGCAACCGTTTTAGACCTCTCCTGGAAAGCCAGGGAGGCCTTCTCGGCCACACGAAGTAATTGCACGGTCGTGGAGTGTCCAGGGCGAAAACCAAACTGATGCTCGCAGACCAGGTGGTATATTATACTCTGCGGGTGGAGGGGTGGAGCTAAATAACGCGAGCCAGTGGGAACCTGGTGTTCTGTGATTCGACTGTCGGTGAAGTACTGGTAAGAGTTCCGCTATTTTACAATACTTTCCAATATTTGAGTGTCCTTATTCAGGTACTGCGCAACCATAAAATTATTTGGCTCCAATTAATTTCAGCTGCTTCTTTTATTACGTCTAAGGTTTAGTATTCAGTACACCTGCCGCCCGTCCCTGAAAACCTGTTATTAGCTGTGCGGCGTCTGCTTCTCCTAGCCTTTGGATGTGGGAAATGACGGCGGCGAACTGTCGGCGGAAGACTTCGAAGGTTCACGTCCCGAAGTACTTAGGTGGCTTGACGTGCGTGGATGTTTTGTCGCGTCCTGGCGTTTCGGCCTCCAATTCTTTCAAACTTCAGCAGAACATCTTTTCCACCATGGCGTTCAGCTCCTTAGTGCCGCAATCGACTCTTCCCTCCTCCACGGCATTAAGGCATTGGTCGTGATTATTAATCGTTCCACCTAACCTTTTTACTTCCTGCTTCAAGCCGGCCAGTTGTTCGTCGAAATTGGCAGCAGGTTCAGGCTCTCCATTGCGCAAGTCACAGTTGTTAAGTTTATTTCTCATCTTCTGCATGCCAAATTTCATCTTCTCCTCCATCTTCTCCATGTTGGATTCCAATTTGATGTCTATTTCCTCCACTGCTGTTTCTATTCCGGTTTTCAGTTCCTCCTCCATCATGTTCTCAATCCCCGTTTTCATTTTCTTCGTTTTGGCCAATAAACTTTTCCATATTTCTTCCATCTCGGCGTAAAAATCCTACTTCTGATACCATTTTAACAAAGGTCTCTATGGATTCAAAATTGTTTACAAATAGTCTTAAATATACTAGTAAGTCAGACAAACGGAACCTAGACCAGACACTAAAATGACACTCGTGACTGGAACTTAAACTTCTAAAGCGACCCCTCGCGACGAGTGATGTAATTATTATTTCTTCAATTTAAAAATCAACGCTGTCAACGACGGCAGCTGAAAATTAAAATATTAAAATTGAAACATTACAAATTAAAACAACAGATTATCATTTTAATCAAAATCGCTATCATTAATAAAAAGGTAAAGCTTGTCGTAATCTCACTTTCGTAAAACAAGAAAATGAAACTTCGGCCCAAGTTTCTCCTACCTAACATTCTGCCAGCCATGTATATTTCTCCGAGGAATTTATATGTTTCCAATCAGCCTCAGATTTTACTTCTATTTGAAAACGACATATCAGACGCCACGGAGAAATGTCGTTTTTGAGATGCCCCTTTGGAATTTATTTTTACACATTCCTATCTAAATTACGCATTTTGATATCACGGCTGCTCTCTAAATGGAATTTTTTAATTTAACTATATAATCTGGGCAGAAATCATGCAGATAAACACAATAAACTTCTTTCCTAAGCACAACCAGGCATTAGCTTAGAACATTAAGAACTGCTGTAAATTGGCTTTAGTTGCTGCATAATGAGATGAGTTTACACCTGGGTCAAACTCTTTGCCGCTAGGTAACACTACTAAATAATTCTAAGTTTCACTACCAGATTACGCTATTTACTAAATAGTTCAGTAAATGAAACACAGATGTCGTAGGAAGAAAGCGAATGAAACACTAACTAACGCATGCGATGTTCTGTTTTCCTCGTTCCGGTCAACCTTAAATGATAATAAAACGTACAACATATGCACTTTTACATTCAGTGTGAGTTAGTCTTTCGTTCAGGCAAGCCCTATGTCGCTTATTATAATGAATGTTGGTACAATTACGTTATGAATTATGCTTCTGTTACTTTACAAACATATCATTGCTTTAAGGCAATCATTTAATATTTTTAAATTTCTTCTGTAACCTTTTTTAGATCTAGATTGATAGTGATAGTTTTCTCGCCACCCATAATAACATAGATGATTGTGTTAGCTGAAACGTTAGTGCCAAATTCTAAAGTATTTATAGGTTGAGTTTTATCTGTATATGTAATATTCTTTCTAGTTGTCATATCCATGATGGCCATAAAATTCTTTAGAGTAAACTAGTTGACAACCCATTTAACACATTTGCTTTCTGCCCGACTTTCAGCTAATGAAACATAAGCATCATATGCGACTTGATAACAATGATTCATGATTTTTAGTTTTTGCCTTTTTATCGGATAATCTTCATTTTTCGATTTTTTGAATGATCAATTTTCTAGTTGACCATGATAATTGCTTTGTAGTCGTCTGGTTTATTTGTTTGAAATCGTGTAATACAGATATCAGGATTATCGAAATGCAAATAAGTGGCAGATGTTGTGGCATTAGTGTTCATGTTTTTTCCGTTAAAATAATGCTCTTTCATTACGTTCCAAACGAAAAACTTAAATTTCAATTTTGGATTATTTAGTAATTTCTTTTTTTGAATTAATACACGATCTGGTTCATATATATGATTGGAACTCTGATTTTAAATTCTTTTATGATACTTTTAGCATCTGGTGGCTCTGCTTGGTCAATTGTTCCATCTGCTTTCAATGCATCCCATCTGTAAATACGTGAATCGTCATTGGCGGCACTGTCAAATGAAACAGTTAAACCTAAATTACATAAAGCATCTAAAGAATGTATACATATACATATGTATTCTAGTGGTTTCGACACTTCATAAGTACGCCCTGATTCATAATTAAAATTTTTGTCATTAATAAAACCAGCACCTTTATATAAGTGTATATCTGCTTTAGGAACAAATAGATCAATAAGTACATCACTTACTAAACCAGGATGCACTTATTTTTCTATTACTTCCAAACCTTTTAAGATATGCTATATTAAACATTCGTGAAAGGTAATTGTTTACAAGTTTGATGCTATCATGCTTATCAAATTCACCATTTGCAATCTTCCTTCGTGCTTCGATTTGCACGTAAACAATTGCTGTATCAGGAAAATAAATACCATTAGCAATTTTAAGATGTATATCTAAATTGCTGAGTGGTTTGTTTAAATTATAGTAGAAATATTTAACTCAAATGATCTCGTTTGATATTGTTCGATGCTTTAGATGTCCATTTAATAATAAAAATAATTAATAGATTTGTAGAACGATTTCAATTTTAGAACCACCGTTTTCATCCATGATAGAAATTTTAATATCACTGACTGAATCGTGATGATGAATTGGCAACTCATAGGGATTTGTTGGTTCATAAATAATATAATCTTTAAACGGTACATTAGGTTTAAGTTTTGCAATAACATAAGTTTGTTAATGCTGACGATTATTATTTTTCATAATGAATCTTGCGTTTGAAGCTAAATTACATTCAATGTTATTCGTGTTAAAAGGTATAACATTGGGTGAATCATGACCCGCTTTTGTTTCACCAGGTTTAATACCAGGATTCTTAGAAAACCCCAACAAATTTCCAAAATTTGTGAAATCTATATCTCGTTTTCCTTTATTATTAATTGTGATTTTATCGATAACTTTTTGTTTTATTTCTAACCTTTGTATTTGACCTAGTTTTCCAAGAAAATCGGTGAATGCATATTGTCCTTTTTCAAATATTATATTGTGTAATACACAGTCGTTAACATTTGATGTTAGCAAAGTAGCATAAAAACCTACAAAAGAAATATGTTCATCATCTATTGCAATAGGTTTATAAAGTCGCAGCTAGCTCTGAACTAGTTCCTGCCAATGCGATATACATTTATTGTGAGAAAAAACTTGTTTCATAAATGGAAACTGATTGGGGTACGACAATTATTCCAGAAGATGAAGAATTTAGAATAACTGGTGAGCTTTTTCCTACAACTATTAGAGGGTTACTAGTAGAACCTTCAGCATCTGAAAAATCATTTTTAACGAATAAAAATTTTATTTTTAAAAAAGATTGGGTAAACGCATATCTTTATTACATTTTATGCAAGACTTTATATCAAAAGAAATACAAACAATTACAGGAAAAATTCAACGCTATCCAACAAGAAACTGTTTGGAAACGTTTACAGATAAGGAAGGGGATATAGTTCCATTAGACCCAATGAAAAATAATTCTTTATTTGCTATAAATAATTGCATTTTAGAAAACCAAGATATAGTAACACAAATATATTTTAGGGGCCGACATAAGGGAATTAGGCCATACTTTAACTAAAATTCCAAAACAACTAACCCGAGATTATTTGAATTTTGTATGCTTATATAAACAAGACAATCACTCCATGTCACGACAGCTCACGGGGAACCTTGGCCTACCGCCCGGCCGCTGCGTCCCCCATCTCGGTCCACTACAGACGTCATAAATGGGGTGCAGTATTGGAGGGTGAGACGTGGTCAGCGCCTCGAGTTCCCCCGGCCGGTTAATGCGGTCCTCATAACCTGGAGTCGCTACTTCTCCATCAAGTAGCTCCTCAATTGGCTCCCCAGGGACCTTACGAGGCTGAGTGCACCCCGGGCCAGGTCTCCCAGCGGGGAAAAATCCCCGCGCCGGTACTGGGGATCGAACCCAGGTCTCCCGCTTGGTAAGCAGCAATGCTACCACCGCGCTAAGAGACGACCAAACAAGACAATAATAATAATAATAATAATAATAATAATAACAACCTTAAATATACTTACGATAAGTTTGTTGGAGCAGGTATGAATTTTAATAAACCTTAAGAGCTGTGCCAGATGTGTTGGAAAGATCACTTTGGCTTTATTACTATCGATCTCACAAGAGAACCCAATGATGAAGAATATTGCAAACAAACAAAAGATGTTATAAAATTTACGTAAAACGTAACGTGAAAAGTACACGCAAACGTCAAACGTAAACGCAAACGCCAAACGCAAACCTGAACATAGCGTGAAAACGTAAAACGTAGCGTAAAACGCTAAAGTTAAATATTTTTGTGTTATAAATGAATAAATTATCAAAAGCTCCAAAAGAACATCTTAAATTAAGTAAAAAATTAATAGAACAATTCTAACACTGGAAAATACAATCCAGAATGCTATATGAATTAAATAAAAGAAAAGAACAACCCATTATAAATGCGATCGCAAAAAACAAGAATGAATTACTCACGTCAAATGTACCAATCTATACGGTATATTGAACATACAGGTTTAAGAATACTTTATATTCCTGTTGAATATTGGGAAATATAGTACCACCAACAGGAACAAATGGCGTGTTCATTAGATTGAACAGTAAATGGTGCAGTTAAATTGGGAGCAGTTTGGTTTTTCTAATGGTATAACTTGCTTTATTATTAGAATCTATTCGAACTACCCTAAAATGGTTAAATATGGGATCAAATTTCAAACCGTTAAATTGAAAAGCATTACCATATAATGCTCAAACAAAGCTATTATACCGATTATATTTTTTTTCGATATAACTAAGGTTTACTGCATCATCATTTTCAACAGGTGAACGAACGTTCAAAATCGTAATCTTCATCAACAGTGGTTCCCTTTGGCCTCCACAAGGTTTTCACTTCTTCAATTGCTTTATCTAACTATCCTTTGATTGTAGCTTCATAGTGGTCAACACCATTCTTAATTTTGACTATTCTTCGATTTTTGAATAAAACATAATTTATTTGTAATGTTGAACCTGTGATTTAAGTTTTCCATAAATTTCTTGTGAATATCTTTAGTTTTTACATGTTTTTGGTTTACTACCTCTTGCAATGTCTTAGTTTCTAATTATCGTAATTCTTTAGGTAATGCCTCATTTGTTTTAGTTTCTACATTATATATTTCTGCTTTCTTTTCTACAAGTTTATTCGGCAAATATTTGATTTTATCTTCATCCGTTTTAATATTTATTATTTCTTCCACGGTTTTCCTAACGACAGTTTTGAAATTGGTATCTAACTCCTTTAACTTTTTTTATCATTTATTCTTTATAATGTTTTGAGTTTGTTTTGTTTTTTGATTGAATTTACCCAGAATATCAGCTTAAACTTTATCTTCTGCTATTTTTATATTACCATTTTTAAGTTTTGCAAGTCAATAGGTTTTAAGTGCATCTATATCAAGGTCAATGTTATTCGTTATGGGTGGATTCCCATAAATGTTAGTTCCCATTTATATAGATTTAAATTAAAGTTTCCATAAGAGGAGATGATTTCAATATACTTTGAATAACTGGAAAGGAATACCCATCCTAAAATAATTTGTGAACAGTAATTCATAGATGATCACAAATTACTTGTGTCGTTTGTTGTACGTGTCTGCTCTAACAAATTTTAAGAAATCTATTCTATTTCGCTTTAGACACTTAATTAGAGACTTCGGTAAACCAGTTGCAAAAGAATCGAAAACAAAAGAAACTTTACCGTGTTTCCAATAACACATTCAATGCGTTCCTATACTTGAATTGTCTTCAAAATTAACAACTCCACATTCCATATCTTTTGGTTTTGATGGAAGTGTATGTGACATTAATACACCTCCAAAAAATGTTTGGTACCTCATTTTTTACATAATTCAAAAAATCTATATTACTTAAAGACGAGACATTATCTTACTCGTGTTTTTTTTTTAAATTCACATTCCTGCACCAGCTTTCGCTTCCATAGCTAAATTATGTAGTTTTTGTTCTTCAAGTTCTTTTTCATTTTTCTTATTATCAAAGACGGTTTTAGCAACAACAGCACTTCCACCCGCAAGGGATCCTATTGGTGTTAAAGCACCAATAATCATAGATATCATAAGTATGAAACCTGCATATATTACGTGAGTTGAAAAATCTAATTTTGCTTCTTTAAACGCATAAACTGCTTGGTTAAGTTCCTTCAATGTCACGCAGTTTCCTGCTTTAACAACTGTGGTTTATTTGGCTTCTATGAGTTCTCTTATTTTAAGAATTCCTTGCAAAATTGTAGATATTGGTATCGTGGATCCGTCATACTGAACACCACTTTCCTTTTTCAAACTTCTGAGAAACCTTTCTATGATAAATAATGCTGGTAATAACATTTATTTCTGGAAAAATATATGGCTTCTAAAAACAAACAGGTAATCCTATTTTTCGTTCAATAATTCCAAAATCTAATTTACGTTTTGTGCACATTCCTCCTCTAGCTAATGCAGCATCAAAATTATCACCTAATGACGTATCAGGATCATTTTTATTCTCTTTAGCTGTTAATTGCAATTCTGTATTGCTACCTGTCTTGATTCTAAATCTTTATTATCTCTTTAGAATATAAACATGCGGCATTCATTGGTCCATCGCCTCTTGCTAATCGTCCATCTAATCTACTCCCAGGCCGGCAATAATTGTACTTGTTTCTTCTTGTAAAGTTATACATATGTATTTCTGGCATTATTCCCGAACTGCAAATGTTATTAAAAATTCCTGAACCATATCACCTAAAATTCTTTTTGGAATATATTTAATTAAATGTCCTATCATATATATGCGGCATTTGGAATTGGTTCCATATTCGTATCGATTTGATTTAATTGTTCAAGTAACAAGTCATAAATACTTGCTATTTCATTCTTATTTTCTGGACTGTGATTTCCAAATTTCCATGCCCCATCAAGAATGCCAATATTTAAACATTGTCTAATATTATTCAATAATACATATTCTTTTTTTTTACCAGTGTAAGTTTCTGTAACTCTTTTACCAGCTCTAGGGGAAGTAACGTGGGAATCAGATCTAGCACTACATCTCCTAGTTAATTTTTCCCACATCGGTTTAATATATGTATCATACATTTTATCTCGGCTAGATTTTGTATCATTATTTTGATAAATGGCATGGTATCTTATAAGCATTTCTTCATAGTTTAAATAATTCCTATTTTTAACCATATTATCTGAAATATTTCTTTTTAGTAGGCCAATTAAGCAAGCCATCAGTTTCATTATATGTTTTCCTTCGGCAATACTATTATCCCCATTGTCTATTACTTCTGAATTTACAATGTATAACTTTGTTCCATCAGCTCTAATTTCGAAATCTGGTTTACTGGTATTTTCATTTAGGGACCTTCCTAATTTTGGTCCTATATAATTAGTACTTTAGTCTGAGAAATTTCACCATCCTGTTCTTGTGTGATGGTTTAGCAAGTGGAATTATTTTGTTAATAATGTTTTTTTTTATTCTGTGAAATTAAATTGTAATAAATTATTACAACATATTGTCTAAAGTGCAAATCCAAAACTAATGACACTGACTGTTAATAAAATACCAATAAAATGGAAAACCGTTTATGTAATTTGCTATATGCGGATCCAAGAAATCTACGTTTAAAAAACCTAATTGGACAAGGTCCTAAAGTGTTCAATTCCAAAATAAATCAAATAATAGATGAATTTTATAAATCGGACAAAAAAATATGAAATACGAAAAGTTATAACATATCGTATTAATGATTTGTGCAAAGCTGATTTGGTAGAAATGGATTCCGGTAGCTTTAAAGGTATTTCTAAAATTAATAAGGGATATTAATTTATAATAATCATCATTAATGTGTTTTCTAAACAATGTTTCCGTAATCCATTAAATAAGAAAACAGACAGAGATGTTGCAAATGTTTTAAGGATATTTTTAAGATAAGAAGACGTATTCCTTGACATTTGCAACACCAAATAATTCTACAATAAGAATTCGAACAGTGGAACTATACAACATACAAAATTATCAAGGTATCTGTTGTTGAGCGATTTAACAGGTCATTAAAAGAAATAATGTGGAAGTAGTTTTGTGTACATGGGAATTATAAATGAATTGATACATTACAAAAAATGGATTAATACTTACATTAATTCAGATCACGCCACTATCAAAATGAAATCCATTGAAGCGAACTCAAAAACTCAAGAGGCTATCTATTATGATGTATATCGGTCAAATATAATTCAACATAAAACACTAAAATACGAAGTATATGATAAATTTCGTAAAATTAAAGGTGTACCTGAATGGGAATACAATGCTCATTGGTCTACTAAAATATTTACGATTGAGACATCGTTTCCGGGTAATTCACTTTTATCATCATCTTAAAGACATTAAAGGTGAAAAAATCTTATGAACATTCCCTGAAAAAGAAATGCAGGAAACTGAATTCCCTGATAGATATTAAGTTCTAAAAGTGATATGTACAAAAGGAAATAAAGCCTAAGTCAGATAGTTAGGATTTGATGGCAGTCATAACAGTTGGATTAATAAGGATAATGTTATTGTTTAAAAAAATTAATATAATATTCTTTAAGAATCCTAATAAATATATATCTGTTTAAACAATTTTATATATAAAATAAATCGTTA
Organism: Hymenopus coronatus; assembly: GCA_030762935.1. Classification (NCBI taxonomy): domain Eukaryota; kingdom Metazoa; phylum Arthropoda; class Insecta; order Mantodea; family Hymenopodidae; genus Hymenopus; species Hymenopus coronatus. Next base: position 293,936,589 of record CM060900.1, read on the forward strand.
TTAAAATTTTAAACGTGTTTCGTATTCCATATAATAGTCATTATGCTTATTGTTTTGCCAAAGAAGGTGGAGTATATTTTAATATTAAAATAAAAGTTATAAGAAGAACCTTAGGTCAGAATGATTTGAAAATTTAAATTATTTGAATCATATAGTTTTTATTATTTTTGTGTGTATTATATGTATATAAAATCGCTATAAATATTATATTAATCTCAAGTGTGAAAAAAGCAGCTGGAAATTCAGTTTTATTTTCTAAGAAACATTACTTAGATTAACCCTGCAGTGGTCGCGTGGATCATAGTTACATTAAAGTTCGCGTGGAGTCCCACAGACGCCAATACGTTTCTGCGTTGCCTATGTGTTTTTAACTCAGTCAGTTCAAATTTATGCGTTAAAACGTACTACTTTATGTAAAATATATTTATATTTTTTATTATTGTGATTTTTAGTTATACATATAATCCACAAAGGTGTTTGTTGCATGAAACAACTTCTCATTCAATACAAACTATGTGTGAAAATCCCTTATCGAAAAACAAATGTTTCTATTCATGTACTCTTAAAATAATATACATAATGCAGTTTATATTTTGAGCAGTACAATTAGCAATCAGCGCATACTTGGTGGGCATGTTCTAAACACAAAAATATGTTACAGCTGCGGCATTTATATTAAGTATATCGGTTCTTTAAACGACCACATTCACAGCACCTCTGTCTTTTTGTGCCTCGGTCCTCTTCTGTAGTTTGCACTGCATGTTCATCTGGAAAAAGACTTTGAATGTCTCGTTTGAGGTTTCTTGGCAATGATGAACACTGAAAACGTAAACACAAGTAATCATCTGCTAGATTACGTCCTAGAAGTTTAAAAAATTCACTGCGCCTGCTGCTGAGGTCAGAATTACTTTTGCATGGTATATTATTTGTGCATTTATAGCTGCAATGTTCATCGTGGTATAAAAGATTACCATAGGCCATCTCTTGGTTTTTCTGGATGCATTGTACGTGCTGCACAATTGATCCACAGTATCAACGCCCGATTTGGTTACATTATAGAAGGTTATCATTTCCGGCTTTTTCTTATCACCAGACGTTGCATCAATTGCATTATCATGATGAATTGTTGAAAAAACCAGAACCACTTTGTTTATCTTGGCGACATAGGATATTAAGTTTGCATTTTTCTAAAACCCAAAAAATGTTGTTCCTACCTCCCGGTTTTTTGCTTGTGTAAACTCCGGGGGAATTTCTGATTTGTTCTTTCTCATGGTTCTAACCAGGGTAATGTTATTCTGAAGCAAATAGTCAGCTACATCTAAGGAGTTAAGTCAATTGTTCACGGTTCCTGAGATCACAGAAATGAGACGTTTCACAACATCTGCTGGTTTGCTGCTAACTTGAAATGGCCCTGCAGGTTGTTTACCAGCATACATTTCTAAGTTGACGGTGTCATACATCATATTATTCACCAAAGAAAATATTTTAAGTCCTTACTTATTTGGTTTGCTAGGGATGTACTGCCTGAAAAAAACAATTGCCCCTGAAGGCTTCTAGCTTTTCATCAATAGTGCAGTACTTCTCAACTGAATAAGTATTTTTACAATTTTCCACAAAAGAAGTAAATATTTCACGTGTAGGGGCTAAATTATCAGCTTCCTTTCCTTCTTCCTTTTCTAGTAATCTTGTTATCAAACCTCAAACAGTATAAAAGGAACCTAAATCGTCTTTCAGGCATTATCACTGGGGTGTGTGTATGATTGTCTTTCTTAGACGCGCATATATACAATATTCATAACAGAGCGTTTATTTCAATTACGTCTGTAAAGTGAGCATTATTTTCACTGCAATAATGTCCTTGAACATCAGTAATATTTTTATTTGAGTACTCAACAATGCTAGATAACAACTCACTGTCGAAAAAGCATTTCCAACATTCCATTGGCGTTTTCGCGGCACCTTTCACTCCCGGTAAGTGGGTGACAATATTCTGTCGTCATGTGCGAACACTTTTTGACCATTTTGAAGATTTATGCCTTCTCAAAAAATATTCCACATGGTTATCACTGTCACTATCATTGGAGTCCGCTTCTTGCTCAGTGTCCATATTTTCTTCTCCCGATTCCAATCCGTCTTCTTTCAAGTCACTATAAATATCAAACTCGTCACCAGATTCATCTTCTTCCTGCAACAGCCGGAGTATTATTTCCTGATCACGTGCATTTTCCAGGCTGTAGGTCTTCTTTGAGGTCATATTGGATCTGAAGATTAAAGAATTTACTTATGTAGCAACAGCTATTAGTATTCATAGGTAAGCTACTATATAAAATAAAAAATAAAATATTCACCTTCAGTACCGTGGAAGGTCGCGTGGCGTCTGGTAGACACCAGCAACGCGGATCCGGAAACAATCTTTTCCTTCGAACACTGAATTGAAACTAAAGCGAAGTTGATGAGTAAAATATGTTTGTATTTAGCTAATAGGAAGGCAGATGGCACCACAGGTCAGCCAGAACATCTCTTCAATAGAACACCTGGCGTCTGTGAGACGCTACGGGACTACTGCAGGGTTAATATCATCACAATTCTTCTCATGAATACGCATTATAAGTAATTAAATAATTTCGATCATAAGAAATATCCCATCTTTCTTTAATTATGTGGAATGAATTTATTGGAATAGTTACATAATTCATTCTTAAAAATTCTTCACAACTTGGGTGTCTATTTCTGGTAATATTTATTTGCCTTTGAAGATTTCTAAAATGTGTTTGAATAACGTAGTAACAATAAACAAGTTATAATTATTCAATTCTAAAGCAGCAAAAGTAACTCTTATATTTTCATTAGTTAATTGAGGAACATCATGTAATAATAAACTAGTTATTCGTTCATTCATTTCACGTACAATTTCAATACCTATGTCTACTTTTTATCTGATTTTTTTATATATTTATCCTTCTTTTTATGTAGTTCTTTTAAACAATTTATTTTTATTTCATAGGGTTAGTTTACATCAACAATTATTTTCTATTCGCCATGTTTACAAATTCCTGGTAAACTTCATGAGTTATACATGTTTTAAATTGTTTTGCTTCGTCTTCTTTAGAAGACAAAGTAAGAGAATAAAAAACCAGATTCACTGATAAATATTAAAGGTTTTTCTTTTCCTTTTACCGCCTCCCCAGGAGGGGTTTGTTATATTTTCATATTTTATTTTGTCTTGAATATCTACATTACTTCTAAGAACTTTATCAGTATCTTTATATTCTAAAATTTCAGTAACATTTTTTCCTTTAAACTATGGGTTATTGTTTTCATCATTAAGCTTTGACACTTGTTTATCATTATATTTAAGTTTGTATTTTTAATGTATAAAAGAGATTATTTATATACAAAGCGCTTCTTAAACTTTTTTTCTTGTTTTTGTCAATTATTTTTTTGTAAATAGAAAGTAAAAATAAAGTTATTTGCCCATAGTTTAGAAATGGCAAAGAAAATAATAAAGAAATAAAAATTAAAATAATAATTCACCTTCAAGAATGAGCTGTATTAGTTGTACAAAAATAAACGAAAATAATATTGAACGAATAATTCAGAACATATAAAAGAATTTATTTATAGCTGGCATAAAAACATTTACTTGCGAAAATTGTAAAAAATGAGTAATTTTTTTTTCTAAATATCTTCATAGATGTGATCAACAAAAAGGAGAGAAAAACATTTGATTATTAAAAACATAGAGATAGATATTATCAGAAGGTTGAATGTTTTTGTTTTAATATCTATATGAATAAACATAAACAATTATACTACTGTGTCAAGAAAGTTCCGGGAATTTGCCAATAAAACAAAAAAAAAATGGTTTATTCATCCAATTTTATTTTATCGCCTTCAAATTAGGCCCCTTCTGTAATTATACATTTATGCCAACGAATAATCCAATCATCAGAACATTTTTGTAGGCACTTTTAGGGATCGATGTCAATTGTCGCCGCGAATGTTCCTTTATGTCTTCTATCGATTGAAAACGGGTGCCTCGAAGTCGTAACTTGAGTTTTGGAAAGAGAAAGAAATTAGCAGGAGCCAGATCAGGTGAATACGGTGGTTGTTCGATGAAATTTGTTGAGTTTTTGGCCGAAATTCGTTCACAATAACCGCATTGTGAGATGGTGCGTTATCGTGGTGCAGAATCCATGACTTGTCGTTCCACAAATCCGGACTTTTTCGCCGTATTTGTTCTCTGCAACGCCGCATAACGCTCAGACAATAGTCTCTATTTACCATCTGATCTTCTGGCAAGAACTCTGAGTGCACGACACCGCGATAATAGAAAAAAACTGTCAACATGACCTTCAGTTTTGATCGAGTTTGACGTGCGCTATAGGTTTCGGTTCAGTTAGAAGGCGCCATTCGGAAGCTTGTTGACTGTTTTGAGTGTTAAACTCGTAAACCCACGTCTCATCACCAGTTACAATGCTTTTAAAGTATGTGGGGTCGGAACTGACTCGTTCTAGCATGTCTTCAGCAATCCTTACGCCATTGAGTTTTTGTAGAAAATTGAAGTCTTTCGGATCTAACCGAGCTGTTACGCGTGTCATGTCCAAACAATCGTTTAAAATGGTACGAATCGATTCTTGAAAGACAGAAAGTTCATCAGCAATCTCTCTCAGACCTAAATAACGATTTTCAGTTCAGTTGAAACCGTTGATAGCCGACCAGAGCGAGGCAAATCTTCCACTACATCTCGACCACTTTTGAATGCACTGTACCACTCATATGCACGTGCTTTTGACAAAGTCGATTCACCGTAAGCCCTCTGTAAAATTGTCAGCGATTCGGCACACGAAATATCGTTTGCAATGAAAAATTTGAGACCGATTCTTTGTTCAATATTTGTATCCATCGTAGAATTGCAAATCACCTTAAGATGAACTAACAAAATGGCGTACTGTAAACAAACTAGCTGACGATCAAACTCCGCGTGGCTATAGAGGAAAGTTGTACCACTTCAGCGACAACAATAATTTCGAGTCACCTTTTAAACAGGGTTTTTAAATGATCAATTCCCGGTACTTTCTTGACAGAATGTATAATGAAAAAGCATTAAACTGAGTAATTTTTATAACGTTGAATTATTTTTGCAGTTATTTAATTTACTTTAAAATCACCGTTCATTATTGTTTTATTTTATAGTGACCGTAGGGTAAATTATCAGTTTGCTAATATATATATATATATATATATATATATCATAGATATATATGATAACCATTAGGACTTTAAACTATTTTATTACATTCTACAATATATATTTCATGTTCATATGATCTAATTAAATTCATTTTCCTATATTGCGTTATTTTTTCATACAATTATTCTTTATAATCATCGAAATTAATTTCGTTTTAACCACCGATTTTTTAATTCCTTTAGATATTTTGTATTCATGTTCATCTACTCTACATGCTTACTTTTTATTTTAAACTAACATGTCCTGTCATTTTTTTTCCACATAGTTCATCTTTAGTTTTTCCTAAAACTTTTTTGTTAACTTAAGGAATGTGAAATGTATTATCTTTTGGATAATCCCTTGTATCAAATTCTTTTAACATCGATTTCATATCCACATAAAAATCTTCGGTTTTCGTATAAAATAATCAGTATCTATATAACACAAATCTATATTTTCCCCATATTTGGGTTTAATAATATTACAGTGAAAATGATACATTCTTATTTTAGAAATATCTAAAGTACTCATTCCAATATAAATTGGTTTATCAAATTTTAATTTTGTTTTCTTCACATGAACATCAACTAGATTTTCAGAAAATATTGTTGAATAATTCTAATTTCGTGTAGAAACTAATTTTTTATATTTTTCCTGATCAGCAATTGTTTTAATATCCTGTGTATTTCTAATATTTTTCTTTGGTTTTAAGAAGACTGAATTTTTCAATAACCTGTAGAAATCTTTTTCAAATTCATAAGTTCTTTTGTTCTCATTTCTGTATATATATACCTTTTTAACTAATCCAATTATTTAAAAGTTAAAACTATGAATTTTTGTTAATTTTACTCCAAGGTTTAGATATTTTTTGAGGTTTCTATAATGCAAAACAAATTTTTCGTTACTATTTGATGATGTTAATAATTTATTTCCAGCTTCTGTTGCAAGTTGTAAATCTATATGTACATCATGTAATTCTTTTGGATATAGAAAATTAACTTTAAATATACAACAATATTTATAATCATCATGTATTCCTTTTATCATTTTCGAATCCAAATAATTAGTATCTATCTATTCAAAACCACCATAATGTCGCAATGGTAAAAATTGCAACAGTGCCCTACGGTATAAGTTATTAACATCTACATGACTTGATTACTTTTTGAAATCAAAGTTTTCATATATTTATTCTTAGTTTTTGCATTTCGTTTAATACTTTGAGGAAATCCACCTCTAATTCCCTTTTCAACAATTAAAAGCATATCATAATCGTTTAATAAATCTAATTCTACTTTAGTCCTTTTTAACATAGTGTCCCAAGCTAAACAATGTGCTGTAAAATACCAAGATCTATCTAATACATAAACAGGAGATTCATTATGCACTTTTGTATATTGTTGTAAATTGTTAAAATTGAATTTGTTCCAAACTAATGTAAATATTTTTTAGAAGTTATATCTGATTTATTAAGTCCAGAATAAAGACAATTTTTTTTTTGGTTAGTTCTGTTTCTTTTAATTTTTGTTCTGAATTCATATATTCGTAAGGATAGACTCCGACCTTTAATTCTAGTTGTTCATCTTTAAAATATTATCTGTTTCTCTAAACTGTTGCTTTTTAAGATTAGACGATAATTTATCAACACTGGAAACCATAAATTTAACTGTATTCAAAATCTTAAAAGTTAATGCATCTTCAACCTTTTTACTAAATGATATATGTTTTTGTTCATTAATTAGAATTGCATCAATATCATTTTTATCAAGTCCTAATTCTTTTATAAACAAATGTACATCATATTTAGCTCAATTTTGAATATATATATATATATTCGTAAAAATAATGGATTTTTATAACTAATATTACAAACTTTCTACACAGCACCGCTATATTTCCCCGTTAAATGATCATTATCTCTTATTTTTTCTCACAAATTGTAAATATCTTATAACAAATAGAAGAAGTTTTAGAATTTTTATAACTGATTTTATCTTCATTGGTCATTATCATTAGTATAATTTTTATATGATGTTTTAGTTTCTCTTGATTCTTGATTTATCATTTCAACATATTTTTAGATACATCTTCAACTACATAAACAACAACAGGTTTATAATCTCCAATAGCATATTTTATATAATAACTAAAAGAAATTGGTTTATGTTATTGACATTTATTAGTATATGATTTATCTGGATTTGGTTGACAAGTGCTAATATTTACCAACAAACAGTCATATTCAGATAAACTGCATACGGTACCCTTAAGGAATGATAAAATTTTTAAAATAATTTCTTCATCTTTTCCAGGCATATTTACTTTTACTTCTTTTTATTCTTTACAATCATTTTCCTGATTATCTAATTGTTATTGTGTAGGACATCTATAACACATATATTTTATTTCTATGTTTATTTGTCTGAATACTAATTATCTTTCATAAATCTTTAATCCAACAATAGTGTGATTTGATCATGTTTTATTAAAAGAAGATTAACACACTCTTCTTGTTATTTTAGTATGATAAAGTGGATATACAATAAGTTTTTCATCATAAGCATAAACATTAATGGTATGTTTGATTTTTCTCAATTTTTTATTATACAGAGTGTATAATGAAAAAGCATTAAACTGAGTAATTTTTATAACGCTGAATTATTTTTGCAGTTATTTAGTTTACTTTAAAATCACCGTTCATTATTGTTTTATTTTATAGTGACCGTAGGGTAAATTATCAGTTAGCTAATATATATATTATGTCAATTTTTTATATATCTTATTTCTAATGGAAATTCAAATTTTACTTTTTCAAAAAAATGCATCTAATTCCAAACCTTATCTATATATTTATTAACCCTTTCTACATGATTTTTTGCTGGATATGAAGCAGATTTTATTGCATATAGAAAACATTTTTGATCATTATTTTTAACATTAATTATAAATTTCTTATCTTTAGCTAAATCAATGTATGAAGACCCAAAAATAGGATTATGCCTATTAACATAGAATGGTAAATTATTTATTGAATTTAAAGCCCAGCCAGATAGTGTGCTTGGAAATTCCTGCATTTCTGTTATGAATTTATATGTAGATCTTCGATAATATTCCTCTAAATCGGTTGATCTTAGTATAACTTCATTTACTTTTTTTTAAATGAAGTTTTGTGCTTCTTTTTGTTTTATAAAATTACAATAAATTTCATATTAACTTTCATTGATTTTTGTGGTATAAACATATTTTTAATTTTAGTACTTATAGTATCTTTAATCTGATTGAAAAGTGCTTCTCGTTCAACAATAATACCTACATTAGTATTTTCGAATGTTTGTATTCCGGATTGAAATGCGTTAGGTTTCCTATTAATTTGTGGTTTCTTAAAGTCATGATGAATATGATTATTACCTATTATTTTTTTCTATAAATTTTGTTCTTTTATTGCATAATTTTTTGTTTCAATATTTTCATTCTGTTTATTCTATCGTCTTTTTAATCGTCTTTTTTTTAAAATCAAAATCTTTAAAATTTTTAATCTTTATTCTTAATTTATTTATTTAAGGTCACTTTATAAAAATAAAGGTCATCAGCGATCACAATATTCTTAAAAATCAATGTATTTACAACATTTAATGCAAATGTATTACAATTTCGGTCATAAGCCTAACTATTTGAACTTAGGTAACAGTAAAATACAGGAAATGGAAATTACTGAACAATCATAATAATATCAGGCACTGGCTATAACAATGAAATTACATTGTATAACAGACAACATTTGTGATATCCCCATTAACTTGATAAAAAGGAGGTGTTAAAATTGGAATATAGATCACTCTTTTGAGGTTTACGTTCCTTCCGTCGTTCAGTAAAGCAGAGCACTCGAGGAAAAGGTGACATGTTGATACTTGTCGGGCTGAGCATCTAGGGCATGGATGCTTGGTTTTCTTCATCAGACAACCATGGCTGATGTTGAAATGTCCGATGCGCAAATTGGTAAGTAGGACTTTTTGTTATCTTCGGAATTTAAGGTGTGATACAGACTTCCTAACCAGTTGCATATTTGTGGGCGTACATTTGCACTGTTTTTCCCAGTGGTCCGCGATATAGCTTGGGTGCATATTTCAATTGCTTTGAAGACGGCCAAGGCTTCACATGAAACTATTGAGCAGTAATCTCGTAGACGATAAGAGTTGTTTCTGAAGGTGAGGAGGTGACTATGGTGCATCCAGATTTTGAGTCTGGTGTACACTATGTAATGTTTGTGGTATTTCTGGTGAAGCAAAGAGGTCATTGGCAGGAGTGCTGATCTGGGTATTATTGAATAGTTTGGTATTTGTGACACCTCCAAATCAATGGATGGGATAAAAGAATTCCATGGAGGGTAGGATGTAGTTTTCTCAAAAGAACACAAGCTTTTTTCAATCTGGAATTCGGTTTAATATTCCAGGAGTCTATCTCTCAGTGGGTTTGCATAACAAGGACAAGAGCAATACATTTCTGATTTTTAAGCATTAAAAAGACATTTACTTGTAAGATTACTTGTCGGATTTACCTTGTCCACTTTTAGGTTGTAAATTATATTGTAAATTATAAATTTTCAAAAATTATTGATCTGGTCTATTAACATTATTATTGTTGACAATATTAGTATTAGTATAATTATTCACTAAACCAAAAAGTTGTTGTTTTCTCAATCTTGAATAACCTCTAATAGCTAATTAGTTAGCTCTAGTTTTTAATTCAGCCAATTTTATTGTTGTTATAATTGGTTATATTATTAATTAAATCAATGAGTTGTATTCTCAATTTTGAATAATCTATAATTCCTAATTCTCTAGCTCCCGTTTTTAATGTAACTATGTTCAAGGTGTTTAAGTTTTCCATTTTGATATTATTATTATTTAGTAAGGAGAATACCTTACTTTATTTAAGTGGGATCAAAATATTAGGTTTTGGAGAATAAAATTAGAAATTTAAAATTAAAATTAAAAAAAATGAAAAACTAATTAACAATTTTTCTCTTTTTTCTCTGTTATAGTTTTGTTTAAATATTTTACAAGCATAATCTTTTCCACAATCACATCGTTTTAGTATTTTTTCCCTTTTTTTCCATAACAAATTTTAATGTGTTCATTATATTTACCTCTATGCTTCTTTTGACAGATTCAGAAATATTCTCTTATTTTTTCTCTGTTATTTTCAACATACTCTCTTATCTTATTTTTATTGTTGTTATTAGTATTGTGTTTCTTACTCAATAAATGCGCAAGCCTTACAATGGTTTAGAAAACAATTTTTCATTCCTTTAGAAGAAGGAAAATATTCTATACTTTTTGTTTCATAATATTTATTACAAGTTTTAAATTGTGTCTTGTTTTCTACTTCCATTTATATAAAAATGATTAAGAATGAAATAAATTAACACTCATCATCTATAAGAAAATTTTGTTTTATTTTAAGTTTAGTTTTTTATTTAAGTTTAGTTTTAAAAAAATATTTCAAATCATTACTGTTTTATGTTTAATAATATCACAAAACGCGCCTCCTTCATGGCTAGCACAAGACTGTGCTGTAACACTCCAGTCATTCATGACCCAGTACAATTCATAACCAGCAACATGGTCATCAATTCTTCCTGCTTCTATAGCTAGAAAATGACGCCACAGAACTTCCTGGAAACTTGTAGATACCAAAGCTTCTAGAAGCCCCTCGAATCTCGAGAGTTTTTATAGGGGGTTAGTTTTTAACGCCCTCTTTTACTACTTGTGGCACCGCAGGCAATCATACTGGTGATACACGGAATGAAGATGGAGCACGGGTGGAATACGATGGCGGGGTAAACCAGGAAACCCGGAGAAAACCCGCCCATCCACCGCTTTGTCTACCACAAATCTCACATGCGGTCGCTTCGGATCAAACCCGGGCCGTCTAGGTGAGAGGTGAATGATCTAAACACTCGGCCACGGCGCGGCCCTGAATCTCGAGAGGAATTACATTTTCACGAGAGGAATCTCGCGTTCCGAAGATTCCTGTTAGGTCACACAGCTCTTCCTTGCCTTCGCATTCTAAGGTCTCCGACTGCGATGACTCACATACCAGGGCGAATGGGAGAATCACTGGAAGAGGACTCTTTCACAACAAGATGAAATATATACATAGGCATATGGACATGGCGTAAGGAACCCATCATCAAATAATGCTGCATCTATTACCTATCATCCTGAGCTTGTCAGCTGAAAACGAAAGTTTACTCTACTCACTCTTGCATACGCCTAGCATACACATAATGAAGAAAGATTAGAATAACAATTATAAGGGAATGCGTTAATTATGCCATTAGTGTAAGTCTCTGTCTTACATAAATAGGATAGTTGCCGGCCCTCCTAGGCTACGATAGTTATATACTTTTTGATTGTATGTAAAATCAATAATTAAAATGATAACAATAATAACGAAGATTAATAATAATAATAATAATAATAATAATAATAATAATAATAATAATAATAATAATAATAATAATAATATAATGATAACAATAATAATAACAATAATAATAAACAATAATAGTAGTAGTAATAATAATAATAAGAAGAAGACAAAGAAGAATAAAAATAATAAGAATAAGAATAATTATAATAATAAAAATTATTATAATAATAATTATAATAATTCTTATAATAATAATTTTAGTTATAATAACAACGATAATAGTAATATTAATACAAAAACAATGGTAAGGTTAAAACTCAAAATAAGCAATGAAAATATGGCTAAAGAACTCGTAAACTATAACTAATTCAAGAACAAAGACTACAGTTCCTTGTAGTACTATTCTCATACCTTAATAAAAGAAGAAAGAGAGAGAGAAAACAGTAAGGTCAAATAAATGTACAACTCTAAAGAAACCAAGGTTGCGTTAGAAGTGCATACTTCAGTAAACTGCAAACCATATTAAAATACCAATATTAAATTTTATTGTAATTTGCCTAGAAATGTCTAAACCCAGAACATATATAATATTTGATAAAAACCCAAAATACCCCTAACGGTCCAAAAATATCCTAAATAGCTGGTAAAATAGCTATTCTGGAGTAACAAAATACCTTCAAAATGCCCCAAACGCCTGTAACACTCCTTTAAAACGACCTTTAAAGCACCGCGGAATACTGCAGAAACTAGAAAAGATGCTGCAGCATAGCAAAAAAGCTAACTACCCATTTGATCGCCATATATACCTTCCAAATGTCGCGAAAGATCTGCTCCAAAACCCTCAATAGATCTTCCAGAGCTTACAAAATAGTTTTCAAAATAGCCCGTAATGGCCTGTATTGTCTATAATAAGCTAGGAAAGAAACCTGAAATACCTCATTCATAGCACTCAGTATCTCTTTTAGAGCCCCGAAAATACCTAACATAGAGTATGAAAAGCCTTCAAGCATTCAAAGCACCTGTTTCAGAGCCCGAAACATTCAAGTTGTCCTTTAAATGTCCTAAGTGTTCGTAAAATCGCCAATAATCACCACCAAACAGCACAATACCCGATAAATGCACCCAAAATATGAGAAAAGCCTAGAACAAGTAAAAATATCGCTTCAAAATAGAAAAATACTGGGCAAAGGACCACAAAATACCCGAAAAAGTTGGAAAGGTGCGAAAAGTCAACACAAAACCCTGCAAAATACTTGATAAACGCCCTAAGAATGCCAATTCTCAACGTTTGTTATGTAATGGATGTGTTAGCTGGTGCAAATACCACAGAAAGAAGGATACAGAAGAATACTATCATAGACGTGGTTCCTGACTGAGTATTCAAAGCTATAAAAACAATAATGAGGGTTGGATAAATAAAGCTTTATTACTAAAGTGTGTTCGTGCTAGAAACTGGAACTCCAATGAGTCGACAGTTTTATATGGTTGTAGGAGCACATAGCACATGCTCACAAATTATATAAGAATAGAAAATGTACTTAATATTATTAGCCTATAGAAAGCCAGGGAAATTATTGAAAATATTCCAGAGTAGAAATATACATAAATGCAGATTGGTAATTGAGGTAATTAGGCGAAGTAGGCTAGTTTAATTCCAGGTATAAGTTCAGCAAACACCACCTGCTAATGAGCACAGGGTTTAGGCTAAAGGATGCATGATAGAAAAGAACAGACATACAGAAATGAGACAGGAATAGGGTTTTTCCAAACATGTGCACGCTATGACGTCAGAACATGGCACAATTTATTCTCATAACTTATGAGGTGATGCTAACTCAGAACCAATAAGAGATAGTGTTACATTTTATGGCGCGAAAGTTGGTATCACCCAGGTTTACTATATAAGGCTGAGCTATTAATTTTACTCTTACTCTGAATTACTTACTCACTTGACCTTGTATTCACGTCACGTTAAGTTGTGTGCACGTGGTGGGGGTTAGATTAGGCTCCTCATTAGTAATTAAATGGTGGGATGGTATTTATTATAACACATTTGTAAGCAACAAGCTAGCCGCCCGTTTGAAATCTATATTACAATAAATTAATGTCGTAAGAGAACATGCAGTGTTTTGAATATATCAGCCTCACCCACAAACCCCTGAGATTAAGTGTAATTAGGAGATTAGGAGTGGAAACTACAGTACCGCCGGAGCTGAGGACACTGCAGGTACGACACGCCGATCCCGCGACACGACCTATAGACAATTCCTCACTTTGTTTACCTTTCGCATGCTTTATTCGGGAATATACGATGCTGTAACAACATTTAATAGCGGTAGTATGATAAGGCGCATTCCGCTACATAAAGTGGAAATCTCAATATTCTGTAGTACATTAAACTCATTGTCAGAATTTGACAAAGAAAGGATTAGGATTTCTAATAAAGCTTTCAAAGCAATAGAGCAGAGACCCAGGTAGCATAGAGAAGGGTGCAAGAGGAAATTGGAAGATGAAATGAAGGATCGCTTATCATATGGTGCAAACTGCAATGAAAGCTTCAGGTCATTTACAATGTAGCTTTTCTCAAATGTCATTATATATTGCCTTGAAAGTTACAGGAAATATTTTTTACCCATTCTGCTTACTTTGACATAGTGTTTTAGGAAAATATTATTTTTTTCCAGGTTTACACCAAATATTTTGAAAAATACAAAACGTATGTTGATAAAAGCATACACTTATTTAAAAAAAAAAAATTCCAACCCCCTGTGTTAAAGATTATTTAATAGTACAATTTTACTGCTCTCTATTAAGGGAAAATCTGTGTTTAATATGGCTACATTTAAATTGCCAAGATAAGGGCTTCCGGAGTGCCTTTAATATATTTTGTTCTGTAGTATATTTATTACATCCATGCACATAAAGCTTGAGCTGCATAAAGCTTTATTGAGAAGAGTGCATGGTACAAATCACAGGTAAAGGTTAGCAAAGATTTGTTCGTATTGCTTCTATCAATACCAATAACACACGGCTGCAAGTGCTGCAACTCCAAGCGCATGAACCACGGTGCGGTTTTGAGCCCTATAGGTTCGTCCACACTTTTTTGTGGCGATATGTTGCTAGGCACTTGTATCTATGTAGCACTTAAAGTTCATCAGAGTGAGATGTACTATGGAAGTTAATTAGTGAAGATTGCTTGAGAATAAGGCTACTGTATTCAAGTCACTGGATATTTAATTTACTTTTTATATGTTTAATATCCCCTTTAACAAATCAAATCTGCAGCAGGGATGTGTGAAGTCGATGAAAGAATGCTCAAGTGAAGCTTAGTATACTTGGGTGAAAATTATCCAGCATTTTTTCTAAAAGCATTAGGGGAAAGAATCGCAATTCACCCTCACCGACATTTAAATTCGGTGTTTTCAGCTTATAAAGTACGCATACTACAACTGCACCATGAAGGTAGCAAATTTATTCTCTAAGTGTTGATCACCACATACAAGGTTTGAATTATGTGGTACCTGAAGGACAACATTTGCTTTGATAAATAATTTAAAATATAGCTTTATGCTACATTTCACAATTAACGCCAAAAAATAAACATTAATTTGACACCTTCTGAATGATGACACCACGTTACTTCCATTTTAGTAAGGTATATGTCCGTAATTATTTCTAAACCTTTATTTCGATAACTGTAGAGATTCACAGTATTATTTTACCTTCTGTAGCACTTATGCACAACGTACATGATCGATAGAGATATTAATGTATTCTATCCAAAAGTTCGATACCAGAATTTCACTACAAATACTTGTTTTGAGATCCCAGAATAAAAAGCACTTTAGAAACATGTCCGTATGTGTGTGTGTGTAAGTGTGTGTGTGTGTGTCTATGTGTGACTGTCGGCAGCTTAGTTCAGAAACGAAAAGTCCGTTAAAAACCAAACTTAGTACTTAAGTTCAGTATCTTCTAAGAATGACACGAAGATTTTATAGAAAATCTCCCCATTCCCGACTATCGTTTACATGGTACATTTTTGAACATTTTTATTTTCTCAAAAATGGCTATAACAGTTTGGATTAAATGCTACCATATATTAAAGAAATTTAGAGGCAAATAAGATGTATATTTTGAGTTTTCTGGGAATAGCCTTTGAAGGCTTTATCATTCTAGCAAAAGTGATAATCCATTAGATATAGATATAAACTCACATTAGACATAAATGTTGATGATATTAAAAACAGAATCTATGACAAGTACTTTTTTATAGAATCAATCATTTCGGAGTTATTGCTTATTATTGGCATAAATTTTCCAATAATGCTTTTCTTAAATGGAAAATCGTCATTCGTTTTTTTTTTGTTTTTTTTACTCCTGACCATGCAGAGAGAAAGGAACGTCAAAGTCATCACTTGGCGACCAGTTTTTAATAGATTTTACTGTTGCATTAGCCTAATATATTCCCTTATTTCTCTTGAACCTACAAGGCAATAACTAATGATTATTATCTGTAAAATTAATGTGAATATCAGCCAAAATTTTGTGATTATAATGAACTTGTTATAAGTAGAATTTCCTAGTTACTTGACGGATATAGCGTCAGCCATGGAATGACTATCACTTTAAAAGGGATCATATTCTGGGCAATTCTAAAAATTGTTTCGAGAAACTGGATATATACCAATTATTTCAGATATACCGCAAAGTCTAAGAGTTTCTTTATTACCTTAAACACAATCAGTTGTTTACCATGCTTTTTAACTTATGACATGCTTTATCTTAGTGGTTTTATTAACGTTTGATACAATAATGCTTCATTTTTATTTTTCTTACTTAAATCTCCCAGTGTCTGTAGCTCAAATAACAATACGATTTGGTTTATCAGCTTTGTAGACGTATGCTGTACTATGATTAATGTACGGTGCTTGAGTTTGATTTGCCTAAATAAGTTGCACTGTACGTAATTTCAACGATAAACATGGACAACTGATTCAAAAAATCGAATAAATACGAGTAAATACGATTCTACAGAATGACACACCAAAAAGCTGGCCGCAAGTACTAGACTGCTCATTGCCGACCGTCAGTTGTTATCTATTTATGCAAAGCTGTTTCGACTACGTTTTGTAAACCTTTGCAATAGCTTACTTATTATTATTTCCTTATTATCTATTTATAGCATGTTTACTATTTGTTGTTGTATCTGCTCGTGGCGGGCAACAATTCGTGCTTATTTGGCTGGCGAGCAGTCCCTACGCGAGGCTGGTTTTCATGCCCTACCCATGCGGAAAAACAATCAAATTATTTTTGCATAAAATAATTTGAGAATACAAAGCAGCTATGGAAATCTTAAATTAACAAAAGAAGTACCATTCTTTACCCTACCTATACAGAGCAATGTCGTTAGGATTTATGCAATGAGATGTTTGTTTTGGCTGGGAATGAACTTAGGATGTCGAAGCTTTACTACCTGAAAACTCAGCAGTGCTTTGTTTGTCTGGTACTAGATTGGTCAGTTTTAACGTTGTTTGTCACGTTCTGAAGTTGATGCCGTTGTTTTCCTTTTACAAAAGGAATAAATGGTGCTGATACCGGTGTAAGCCTACCATTTACCCCCATTAAAATATGGGACGTTTGAAAACGTTGTGATTAAATGATCAATACTTCCTAAAACATGACATTAGAATGAAGGAGACATGATATTGAGTAAATACACTTTACAATATCAGGTTTCCCACCATGTGTGACCGAAAATGTCGATTGCAAATGTTATAGTGAACTCTATAACTAGACTATATCTCTTTGAGGAAAAAATATCAATTTAATTGATATGGAAAAAAAAAAGTTTAAATGGCTATATCTCGATAAAGGCCACATATAATCTTCTTTTATACTCTGGTTTAAGTTGAATACATTCCTTTATTTCTGCGGTATAGGAGAAAGCTGTTTGTGACGGAGAATTGAAATAAATGTGTAAATTTTAAGTTAAAAAAACGGAAGAAATTGTTTTGTTTTGTTTTGTGGGGGCTTCTGTGGGGAGGGGTCCGGTCCCATTCGTCCCACCCGTAAATGCGCCCCTGACCATCATTAAAATACCTTCTGGTACACCTATACAAAATTTGGATTTTCGTAGGTCTTCATTCCTTTAAAACGTTGTTTAGCATATTATATGTACAAGCGTGCAACTATTGGTATTTTTGCTTTTAGAAATACAAATTATTCTACAACTTTGACTTTGTTAGTCACAGAAAGCAAGGGAAACTTAATGCCTTCTTTTGGTATTACGGTAACTGTCACCAAGTGATACTGTGCTGTTCTGTGATACAGTTAATTATTTTATTATTTCGTTACTTCCGACATTTCAAAGTAGTTCTTGTTTCAGTTTCATTTTATTATTCACGTTCATATACACATTGTATAAGCATGATATCTCCAAAAGTGTTTTGTACATTTACTCGATTCCAGTGAGAGGTACT